>AWOL01S0036873.1:0-26249 GCA_000715115.1 Nicotiana otophora | reverse complement strand
TATATATATATATATATATATATATATATATATATATATATATGGACCTCACTAGATAGGTCGTCACAATCTAAATCAGGAAAACTCGCAGATACACTGGTTTCTTGTCAAATATTACGCATGATTCCGTAATAGTATTTTATAGAAATGCCGAGGCGTACGACCCGATCCCATCATACTGTGTGCACTGCCGAGGGTCAAACGACACGAACCATAGATGCATCTATTATACTACCGAGGTGAACAACCCGATCCCATTAGAATAACAAAACTGGTCCTTGACCCCACTCATGAATAAATGTGTGAGATATAAGTTTTAAGAAAAACTTATGGACTTAGTCGAAGCCTCAAACATACCGACACATCCCAAAACACGATATGGACTTAGTCGAAGCTTCAAATCACGTCAAACAAAATCAAAATTGCGAATCGACGGCCAAAAGCTTTCTTTCAACTTTCTAACCTTCAAACTTCACCGAACGCGTCCGAATTACACTTAAACATCCCGGAATGACACCAAACATTATGTGCAAGTCACAAATCATGATACAAACCTATTCCAAGGCTCGGAACTTCAAACGGACATCGATTACGCCAAAATTCATTTCAAGTCAAACTCAAGAAATTCTTAAACTTCCAAAATGCCAACCTTCCATAATAAGCGCCGAAATGCTTCCGGTCTACTCGATACTCAACCCGAACATACACCCAAGTCCGAAATCATCATACGAACCCGCTGGAACTTTCAAATCCCGATTCCGAGGTCGTTTACTCAAAAGTCAAACCTTAGTCAATTTTTTCAACTTAAAGCTTCTGAAATTAGAATTGTCTTTCCAAATCAATTCTGAACTTCTCGAAATTCAATTCCGACCACACGTACAAGTCATAGAACATGAAGTGAAGCTACTCAAGGCCTCAAACCGCCGAACGACATGCTAGAGCTCAAAACAACTGGTCGGGTCATTACATTCTCCCCACTTAAACATACGTTCATCCTCGAACGTGACAAGAACTGCTCCGGAGTTGTCCAAAATCACTATTAACACCTCGTGTACCTACCCGTGCGACCACAACCCAGTTGGGAACATTAGCTCGAGCCGGACTGACGATCCTCCCTATAAACCTAGCTAACAAGCTTTAGAACCAAATTCCAACATCCGAAATTTTCCACGGGACCGAGTCTAACATACGAACACCGCATCAATCACCAAACGCTGTACCCATCATGACCATGCTCCTCCGCTGAAATCACACCATGCACCACATAGGTCGCTTGATCATAATAACACCTTCCGACCAGAATAGCTGTAATTACATAAATCCAGTGCCCGCAATATACCTCATAACACATATAAGCCTGATCCAACTCTCGCAATACTGCCACGACGGAAGAGATGCACAGAAACTAATAACCACCTGCCGAATCAACAAATCGTGGAGCCTCTCCTCCTGACAAAGACCATTACCTTATTCTAAACTGAATAATGATATTTGCTCTTTAATATACCCTACATAACTCTGATCGCACTGATCCCAGGTCTAAACCTCGTCTTACCCAGTACAAGCTGCCCAGGCAATAAACCATCTCAAACATTACCAAAAATCTTATATGACGCCAACAATACGCCAACAAGCTACAAACTCGAATGCGATACATAAGGAAAAGCGAATTCTGGAAAGGAACTACCCAACTCACGTAACGAATAAAACGGTCGAGCAAATGCTATGAACCCTTCTCAGAGAATGGGAAACAAAATATACAAGAATAGATATAGGAAACCGTATTCATCATCTCACTGTTGTGGCGTGCAACCTGATCCACACATGATACCATTTCGGCGTGCAACCTGATCCAAACATGATACCGTTGCGGCGTACAACCCGATCCAAACATGATACCCGTGGCAGCGTGCCACTCGATCCACACATAATAATAAATAAGAAAATACCCATCAAGCTAACAATGCTTATACCTACGAAATACCGAATATCGACCACAAGAACGCGAAGTGTAAAAATACAACCCTAGGGAGACGGATAGCACCATATGCTACAAAACCCAAGCACAACTAAGGTGCAATAAATGACATGCATCTAGCCATCCTGCTCATATAATACCACAAGCTACACGCGACCTCGACACATGTGCGAATAATCAAGCTGTCTTACAACCCACATGGCACAATAGAGTAATACACGGAATAGCCGACGACGGGAATAACATCCAATGCCCGAAGACCCCTTCATAAGCAATGCTATGTTGAATGAACACATCCGGCCCGATGTAGAGCACACATTCACATTAGACCCATCAACGGACCTCAAGCCATTTCTGACCATACCATACCGGGCTAATAACCCTTCAAGGATCCACAATAACCTTTTTCATGACACATAAGGACGACCGTCAAATCTAGAACAAACTCACATAGTCCAAAGCCTAAGGAATAGAACGCCTCTCCGGCATAAACTCTCACATTTGTGATATTACTATAATTTCCATACTTGGTTTTAATCTTTCACAATCAAATAACTAACATGCCACACTTATACAATTTCTTCGTGGGGCATGCTCTCACGACCTTCTGCACCAGGTAGCAAAATCTGCACCTCTATACCACAAACCGTACTAATTCTGTAAGGCAAATCACAATTCGCAAATCAATACACAATGCTTCTTCCACAGAACACCATTCTCAGGCGACACTAAGATAATGCTTGCTCACTCTAAACATCTGAATCCTTCCCTGCTCATCTGAGCTCGTGACATTCTTATCGACACCGAATCGCAACCTTGATCCTCAACTTCCAATTCCCATGCCGCTCACTGCACCTAGCACGCCGCTACACGAGAGTACAAGAATTCATCATACCCCTGAACTACTAGTAGAATAAATACTTCATTGGCTAGAAACATTTCACTTAACTCATTTCAGAATAACCATTGCAACACGTAACTGAATTTCCATACTGTAGAAAACACAAACCTCAAGTCGTGGTCTAAACTGCCATAACTCTTCCATAATCCATTTACACAACAAGGCCATTAGAATCAAATACCTCCCAAATCAATCAAATGATGGGGCTGTCAAGTCCGCACGTACAACCACAACCCACATGCATAACTTCATACACCGAAGGAATCGATCATTGCCACAATCATGTTGATTCAAACCATTACTAACTGACCCCATTTCTTTTAATTTACTCTTGACTTGCCTAAGAAATAATAATAGCTCCATTTAAAATATTGTGAACTCGACCAACACTCATCCCGAGTGACCCGAGTCACGAGACACATCGTCTCGATACTCATGAAGCATCTCATACTCTTCTCATGCGCACAATAGCGTCTCAAACTGGTACACCCATTTTGAAAGACCTTCCGCGAATCCGAAGCTATTCCTCCCATTCCTCCATTACTACTCCGTAGACCCGATGATAACATAGAAAAATTCCTAAAGTATTCCTCATACTCTGCTGCAAAAAGAAATCCCGGTCTTCAGCCACACAATGAACCCGAAATGCTTAGACACCGCGCCTACATCCTTGAACCCATTAAAACCACTATTAAGAGTCACCCACTCTGACTTGGTCCCGAATATAATCGAACTCTAATGCTCTGCTAGCACATGAACACCCTCTCAAAGAAGCAACCAGCTGGATTCTTTTCTTTGTACATCACATCCACAAAAAGCATAAACTCTGGGTCTTCCAAAATCCTGCACCTGAATCGATAAGGCAAAATATAACACACATTTATCAAGTTCCTTGCTCGAATTACCCCTTATGTTCTCTTTTCTTGGTCATAAATAATCCACCAATGCACATATAATCAGAAACCGCACAAGCAAATAACCACGCGATCCAATCATAGACGGTGGGCTCTCTCACTTAGCTTTAAGCTACCCTCACATAATGTAGATCCTATAACGATTCCTCCTTCTCAGTTACTATGATCTCGCACCGTTAACCCGCCAAATTTTTTGAAGTCTTTTGTTAAGCTTTTCATGAACATTTTGAATCATCAGCCACAATCACATATTCAACCTCTTACCGGGTAGCAAGTAGAATTCTTCGTAGAAGCTTCATCAATATCACGCAACCGCTAATTTGCTCACAGGAGATAACCCACCGACATCCCCCAACGCCGCTGCACTGGGTACAACTACTACAAAATCAGTAAACCCTCTTGAGCCCACGCTCGACCCCCAGCTATACAAGTCTGTTCATTCCCCATAGACATCGACTGAAAATCTGACAATGCGCTCCAAACTCGAAGTCATGTTGCATCCCAAAAAGAAATTCAAGTTTTCACACGCCTCTTCATTTCAAGCAAACTCCTCCTTGCCATATTCAATCTTCCTCGGTACAGTAGCCACCATCCCAAATAAAATCCATAGACCAAATCACCTTCCATCACAATTCCCAAATCGCCCTAAACTTTATCAAGGCAAGTGGATTTCCTGCCACAGAATCCTTATGCTACTCTGCGACTCCCACTTTAGTTAAACCACCTCCTTTAAGCAACTCCTCGACCTCTACTCTTCATAATTTGACTTTCTAGTAATTCAACCACCGCAAGATACCTCCCACATGTCCTTCCTCACTTTTCGTCGCCCAATTGCTGCCTCAATTCAAAATTCATACCTGTAGCACCCGAACTAATAAATTGCTACCAACTCTAAGCCTCCTTGACGATCATCTTTCCCGATCCAGCAACATTAGAAACACCAATTCGATTTTTGAAACTGCTACACACCGCCACTTCTGACAACCACTTCGCAGGCACCACTTTACAACACCCTGCCCCGAATGCAAATTGAAGAAGACCATAACACCGATGAACCTTAATGCATTCAAACAAGGACAACGACACCACATCATAAATGAGAATACCACCATGCTTGAAAATTTCAAGTCTCGTTACTCCATCAACCAAGGCCTGAACATCCATAGTCCGACTGCCTTTCCTTCGCTGAAATTAAATGTTGAACCTCTAAGTCATGTACCGAGAAATCCTCTTTTCAAGTCATTCACTACCTCAACACATGAACGAGCACCCCACAATTACATCAATACTGTGCGATAATAACATATGAACATCATAGCAATCTGTGCATAACCTCAAAACCATCAAAAATACAGCTACTGAGCTGAAATGACAGAACACCCTTCCGCAAGGTGACAATAGTAGCCTGCCCGAATACGCAGGGAAAAACATCCTGCACCACGTCTGTAGTACCACTACAACTCCTCGATGCCCAATTGAGTAGGAAGGAAGTAAAGGCATAAGCCTCAAAGGATTCAAATCGCACGAAGAGGAATCAAGAAGGGAAGTGATCCTAACAACCTTGTAGCCTCTCGAAGATAAGTATAGACGTCTCCGTACCGATCCGCAAGACTCTATTAGACTTGCTTATGACTTGTGAGACCTAAGTGAACCTGACGCTCTGATACCAAGCAGTCACGATACAAAATCCACTAAAGGTCGTGATGGCGCCTAACACCGCTGTCAGGCAAGCTAACGGTGATTGATCAACTTAATTACTTATCTTATTATTTTGAAATCATAAGTTTCATTAATTAAATAGTATGAAATAGAGTTTACAGGGCAAAATGATAATATTTACGTGAACTACAATGATGAACGACCAGTATGAACCCCCAAAACCCGGTGTCATAAGTGCATGAGTATCAACTAGGAAATATAATAAAATACAACATCTGTTTGGAATACAAATTAGACAGGGGAATATAAATAACTCTGATGAAGACTCTGCATGCTGCAGATCGTAACATGGAATGCAGCTCGCGGTAAAGTCCCCGCAATAGCCGAGCCTTTGCGCCAAAAGACCACCAGACATATATGTACCTGCACAATAAGTGCATCAAGTGTAACATGAGTACGTAAATCAATACGTACCCAGAAAGTATCTAGCCTAACCCCGGAGAAGTAGTGACGAGGGGTCGACATCAACACTTACTATTGGTCTAATAAATTATGTACAGTAAGAAGTAAACAAATGTGAGGCAGAGTAAGTAAAGGAAATAAATAAGTATAAATACGTGGTACAATGCTCCTCTCGATAATAAACTCAAGCTCTCAATTAGCAGTTACCTCCTCAACCAGAGTGTGTATATATATATATAAAAAATGGACCTCACCAGATAGGTCATCACAATCCAAATCAGGAAAACTCGCAGATACACTGGTTTATTGTCAAATATTACGCACGCTTCCGTAAGAGTATTTTATAGAAATGCCGAGGCGTACAACCCGATCCCATCATACTATGTGCACTACCGAGAGTCGAACGACACGAACCATAGATGCATCTATTATACTGCCAAGGCGAATGACCCGATCCCATTAGAATAAGAAGCTTTAACGGGTCCTCGACCCCACTCACGAATAAACATATGAGATATAAATTGTAAGGAAAACCTTTCGAGGAAAATGCATAGCACGGGAGAAATTCGTAAGAGGAGTACAATTATTCCACGGCTAATCATGAAGCCCGTCAAATATCTACAATAGCAAGTCTATCACTCTATGCAAGTCTAGTCTCAAGTTGTAATGCAAATAAAGGAATTTAATAGGCAAGGAACAACTCAAATAATACAGTTATAGTATGGGGAGAACCTAAGTCTACCCGGACATAACATGAATCTAGCTACGTACGGACTCTAGTCACCTCGTACGTACGTAGCCACCGCAACAAGTAGCACAAATCAAATACATGACCTAGGGGTAGTTTCCTCCCTCACATAGTTAGACAAGAGACTTACCTCGCTCCGAAGTTCCTTAGTCAGCTCCAACGCCACTCTAACACCTTAAACCGATGCCCGTCTCTCTAAAACTAGTCAAACAATATACAAATCCATAAATATATACTCTATTACCCATAATTAATTAATTTATAATAATTTCCAACTCTGCTCGAAAAGTCGATAAAGTCAACACTTGGGCCCACGTGCCCGGATTCCAAAAGTTTTTAAAGATAATCATTACCCATAATACCACGAACTCAAATACATAATTTATTCCTAATTCCATGTCCAATTGCGTGGTCAAAATCTAAAAATACCAAATTCTAGTTTTTTATTTTTTACCAAAATCCCACAATTTCTACTAATCTTTATGTTTAAATCCTTATAGAATCTATGTATTTATCTTACAATTGGTGGGAATAACTTACCTTGCCATAGATGATAAAAATATCCCCTTGAAGCTTCTCAAGAATAGCCCAAACCAAGAGAGAAATGAGTGAAATGAGCAAAACACCGATTTTTATACAATCTGCCCAGTCGATTTTCCGTACCTGCGGAACTTCTTGCGTTTTTGCGGCTCCGCACCTGCGAAAAACTCCATCGCAGGCGCGGTTCTCTCCAAGCCAGGAAAATACGCTTCTGCGGACCAAATTCCGCTCCTGCGCGACCGCTTCTTCGGTCCACCTCACGCTCCTGCGCTCCCGCACGTGCGGAGACCTTCCACTTCTGCGACCCCAACTGCCCATCTCGTTTTCCGCTTCTATGAGCATCCTTCGCATCTGCGGGCTCGCAGATACGGAAGTATCCTCGTATCTGCGGCCATCCCAACTCAGTCCAAATGTCGTTTCTGCGACCACAACGCCGCACCTGCGGGCTCGCTCCTGCAGCCCTTTCAACGCAGGTGCGATTACACCAGATCCTAGCTGCCTCAACACTTCTCCCAAGTCCAAACTCGATCCGTTTCCAATCTGATTTGGACTCGAGGCCCCCGAGACCCTATCCAAACATACCGACACTTTCCAAAACAAGATACGGACTTAGTCGAAGCCTCAAATCACGTCAAACAAAATCAAACTTGCGAATCGACGGCCAAAACCTTTCTTTCAACTTTCCAACCTTCAAACTTCGCCGAATGCGTCCGAATTACATTTAAGCATCCCTGAATTTTGCCAAACTTTTCGTGCAAGTCACAAATCACGATACGAACCTATTCCAAGGCTTGAAACTCTAAACAAACATCGATTACACCAAAAATCATTTCAAGTCAAACTCAAGAAATTCTTAAACTTTCAAATTGCCAACCTTCCATAATAAGCGCCGAAATACTTTCGGTCCCCCCGATACTCCACCCGAATATACGACCAAGTCCAAAATCATCATACAAACCTATTGGAACCTTAAAATCCCTATTTCAAGGTCATTTACTCAAAATTCAAACCTTAGTCAATTCTTCCAACTTAAAGCTTCCGAAATTAGAATTTTCTTTCCAAATCAATTCCGAACTTCTCGAAATTCAATTCTGACCACATTTACAAGTCATAGAACATGAAGTGAAGCTACTCAAGGCCTTTAACCGCCGAATAATGCCCTAGAGCTCAAAATAACTGATCAGGTCATTACACAGGCGGGATGTGGCGAGGCTTTAGATCTCCGAGGACATGGCCCTTGATATGAAACTGCGGAGGTCGAGCATTAAGGTTATAGGTTAGGAGGTAGTTAAGCATATTTCTAACTCGCACCAGTGTGAGGCTAGTCTAATAGGATTTTATCTTAGACTGCTAATGGTCAATGTTGTGTTCACACTACTCTTCTGTTTTCATAGTGCCGAGCCTTATTTACTAGTTATTGTTTGCTTTCAATCTATTTACTAGTTCTTGTGATGTTGTTATTATTTCTATGATTTTTGTTGATGGTAATGATATATTATCTCTTTTCGTCTTTTTGAGCCGGAAACAACCTCTCTAGCCTCTCGGGGTAGAGGTAAGGTCTGCGTACACACCACCCTCCCCAGACCCCACTTGTGGGATTTTGCTGGGTTGTTGTTGTAAACAAAGTGTATCATAATTCATCACTAATCATGCTATATATATGTGTAGTACACCAAGAATAATAAGAATACCATAATTTAATAGTAATCTTGGTATACCAATGTGTAGTATACTAAGAACATTGGGAATACCATTTAATATACTCAAATAAGGTATACTATAATTCAATAGTAACTATGGTATACCAAAGATAATGGGAATATCATGATTGTTGAATCATATCGTGCGTTGTTATTGTCCAAATCTAAATCTTTCTCTTCTACTCTCTCACAAATGGTGAGAACTCGCGCTTCAGCAGGTGATAGAGAGGTCGCATTATTGGCTGTAGTCAGGAGAGGTAGGGTCCAGGGTAGGGCCAAGGCTCCCACTAGGTTTCACACAGTTGCGGAGACAAGTAGAGCACCTATCGTAGCCCATGGGCATGCTAGAGCAATATCAGTTGACCCACTTACAGATCAGGTAGAGGATCAAATTATTGATGATTCTGTCAAGGTCCTAGTGCCAGCTCAGCATCCAGAGGGTTTTTATTATCGCAATGGTATTTCATGAGGCTATATGTCCAAGATGGTTAGTTTTATCGATGCATTGACTTAGGTTGGAGTGGTTCCAGTGGCCTCAGCCACATATCAAGCTACAGGGGGAGCGCAGACCCCAGTCACTTGCACTCCAAAGAGGTTGTAGTGATATTTCAGATGCCGAGTGTATTGTCAACTGGTGGAAGGCAACCTATAGTTGTAGCTAGACCCGTGGTTGAGCCGACAATGTCTACTAAGGATCAGAAGAGTCTTGAGAGGTTTCAGAGATTACACCATCCTCACTTTGATAGTGATGCTTTTGAGGATGCACATAACTTTCTAGATCGATGTCATAAGATGCTTCACAATTTGGGCTTGGTACAGTTAAATGGTATAGACCTTACTATATTCTAGTTAATAGGGGCTACTAGGAGATGGTGGTAGATGTATGAGCTGGGTAGGCTAGCAGGTTCATCTCCTCTTACTTGGACTCAGTTTTTGTACTTATTTATGGAGAGGTACATCCTACACACCAAGAGGGATGAGTTTACAGGCCAGGTTTAATGCCTTTAGCAGGATCACATGATTGTGGCTGAGTATGAGGCGAGATTCATAGAGTTGTCTCGTCATGTTGCTTTCTTGATCCCCAATAAGGCAGAGAAGGTGAGGTGATTGATTGAGTAATTGACTTATGATATTAGGATTTCTATGGTCCGAGAGTCAGAGATTGTGACTATTTTTCATCAGGCTGTGGAGATAGCTCGAAGGATCGAGCGTATCCATACTCAGGCTATGATGAGGGATGAGAGGCCTCGTCATTCTGGTAGTTTTTGTGGTACCTCATCTAGAGGTAGGGGTTAGTTTGGTAGAGGCCATCATGGTAAGCCAACTTATTGTACACATCTTGTGGCCAAGGGTGCAGTGTCTCGACCGTCTTTTAGCACTCCAGTTCTATCATCTCTCAGTGCCCTCCTAATGAGTTTGTAATTGTGCTTCATAGATTCTAGGTTCTTTTAGTGGCTATTCGGTACATTAACGACAAATTCAGGTTCAACAGCCTCTATCAGTCAGGGATTATTATGAGTGCAGAGAGAAGCCATATGAGGAGGCATTTCCCAAACTTGCTAGAGACGCAGCTCCACAGATTTCTCATGTAGTGGTTCTCGCACTAGTTGCTTTATTCCCAGCCTGGTTATCTAGAGGGGGAGTACATTCATCCAGAGGTCGTCCTAGAGGAGGGGGCCAGGTTGGTGATAATCAGACCGGTGGTGGTCAGGCTCGATGCTACACTTTTCCTGGTAGACTTAAGGCGGTGGCCTCAGATGCTGTGATTACGGGTATGGTTTCAGTCTGTCATAGAGATATTTTTGTGTTGTTTGATTTGGGGTCACCTATTCATATGTGTCATTATATTTTGCTCTTTATTTGGATATACCCCGTGGTTCTCTTGATATTCCTATTTATGTATCTACACCTGTTGGCGATTATATTATGGTGGATCGTGTATATCGTTCTTGTGTGGTTACTATTGGGGGTTATGAGACTAGGGTTAATTTTCTGTTGCTTAATATAGTGGATTTTGATGTGATTCTGTTTATGGATTGGCTATCTCCATATCATGCTATTCTTGGCTGTCATGTTAAGACTGTGATGTTGGCTATGCTGGAGTTACCAAATTGGAATGGAGGGGGTCTCTTGGTCACGCTCCTAGTAGAGCGATTTCATTTTTGAAGGCTCAACGGATGGTTGAGAAGGGGTGTTTGGCATATCTGGACTTTGTTAGAGACGTTACTGCTGATACTCCTATTGTTAATTCAGTCCCAATAGTGAGGGAGCTTCCAGATGTTTCCTGTAAACCTACAGGGCATGCCACTCGATAGGGATATTGACTTTGGTATTGATTTGGTGCGGGGCACTCAACCCATATCTATTCCACCGTATCACATGGCTCCATCTGAGTTGAAAGAGTTGAAGCAGCAGTTGCAGGAGTTGTTGAATAAGGGATTCATTAGGCCGAATGTTTCTCCTTGGGGTGCGCCAGTGTTATTCGTGAAGAAGAAGGATGGTTCTATGAGGAGTGCGTTGATTATAAGCAATTGAACAAGGTCACTATCAAGAACAAGTATCCATTGCCTCATATTGATGATTTATTTGATCAGCTTCAAGGTGCCATGGTGTTCTTGAAGATTGACTTGAGATCGGTTTATCGCTAGTTAAAGATTAGGGCTTCAAACATTCCTAAGATGATGTTCATGACTCGTTATGGGCGTTATGAGTTTTTGGTGATGTCTTTTGGTTTGATTAATGCCCCAGTAGCTTTCATACATTTGATGAACAATTTATTTAAGATATATTTGGATTCTTTTATTATTGTGTTCATTGATAATATCTTGGTATACTCCCATAATGATGAGGATCATGAGCATTATTAGAGAATTGTACTTCAAATTTTGAGGGAGAAGAAGTTGTATGCTAAGTTATCCAAGTGTGAGTTTTGGCGAACTCGGTGGAATTGTTAGGGCACATGGTTTCAAGTGATGAGATCAAGGTTTACCCGAAGTAGATTGAGGCAAATTAAAGTTGTCCCAGACCTTCTACCGCTACAGAGATTAGGCGTTTCTTATGTTTGGCTGGCTACTATCTGTTGACGATCAATTTTGACCCTCATTTTTAAAATTAATTTATTTGTACTTAATAATTTACAATGAATGTTTTGAAAGAATTTTCTATCAATAAATACCTACTTTTACAAAATTAATTAAAGATTAGTTTTAATAACCTAGTATTAGTATTATGTAATTACCAATATACTTACTATTATTATACTATTAAAATAATTTCTAAAATACACCACATAGGCTTTATAATTAATTTAACGAATTACTTCTTAAAATCTTGATTAATTAGATTACTATATTAATAATTCAAAATTAGTGTTATAATTTAAAAAAAAAGTATTTTATAAATAATTACTTACAATAATTAGTAGCATATTTGATGATTATAATTCCTACTATATTTCATTGAAAATAATTAAGCTTATTTAATTTAATTTCAAAAAGGATCAAAAGGCTAAAAGGTTATAATTGTAATTTCTAATTAAACATGGGTTGACTACCATTTAAATTATTTTTGCCCCACTACACCAGCCTATATCCGAAAATGACCCAGTCGAAACACCCCTCCAATCCACCATGGCAATCATTGCCATTACCTTTAAACCAATCAGAGCAGCCCACGTCACCAGTCTCTCTCACTCACAAAGAAAGCACAATAGATCTGGACCGTTGATTTATTTCATCAACGGTCCGCGTTTAATATCTATTTTCTTTTATTCTTTATTCTTTTAGGATTTCATCTTAGCCGTCAAAATCCGGAGATCTGACGACCCACATATTTCATTATTTTAAATTGTTAAATCTCGAATTATCAGGGCCGTTGATCAAATGATTCAATAGCCCAGATTACTCTCACTCTTCTTAACCCTAGAGACGACTCAACCTTACCCCCAAATCATTTGTCTCCTGACCCTGCCTCCTTCATTTACCTTTTCTCTCCCTCTTCTCTCAACCTCACAATTCAAGTCAATCAAAGACCTTGCACAAATTCGTGCAAGGTCATGAATCCATACAAAGATTCATCCTCCGTGCCTTCTGTACCCGCGATTCCCGCTGAGTTCTTTCCCGTTTCATCACTCCATTTCAAAATCCACCAAATTCGAAAACCCTAACTTAAAGATGCAACTTCAAATCGCTCAAATCCTCTTATGATCCGTCAAATCGAAGCATGCATGGAGTTTTTCCAGAAGATTTATCATGAGGATTCTTTACCCAGAGGTCAAACGTGGTGACCTCTGGGTTCTCGAGTTTTTTCCATCGATTTGGCCTTCAACGGTCAAACTTTCCTTGCTCAGGTAAATTTCTCGTTGATTTTCCCTCTGTTCATCTTTGATTTCACTCTCCTTGCCATCGTCACTCACCCTTTGTCATCTTCCACTCACAGTTTGAATTTACTGGAACCCTAAGCCATTGAGTAGCACTATAATTAGATCCTTGAATTATCTCACCTACCAGACCTAACAAGCACCTAAAATCTCATACGAATATAAAAATCCTTAAAATGTAGAAGCTTAAGTCCTCTTTGCTTAATCTCTATTTCTCTTGTTTTTCCGAGTTATTTCACTCCTCAAGCTTGAAGTTCTGGATCCTACACAACTAAGTTGAACTCCGGTTTGGTGTGCTGCCCTAGAGAAGGTGAGTAAACTTTAACCCTATCCCTCTTTGTTCGTTTGGTTGGTTAAGTATGAACTCTTTTGCTATTGATAATTGTTAATGATGCATCAATGTTTTGACTATTTTATATGTTTTGTTAGCGACACATAGTTATTAAATATATTCAGAAATCTTGAATTCCCTTAGTTATTGGAGTGAGAGTTCTGTGATAGACCTAATGAGCATTTGGTGGCCTATCCCTTTTGTTAAGCCTTAAGAATGGTCTAATAATTCTTAAGTTATCCTGATATTTGATTTCTTTAGGCTTCCTTGATGTTCTGTTAAGTATTGTCATTTTGCCTTAAGTATCATCTGTATTTGTTGTATCTTATCTATTAAACTAGATTTAAACAAATGTGAATCTGTTCCAGTGAGGCTGTCACCTTGGTCTGGGAATGCTGGTTTATGATATTTGAACTTATCCTCTCCTTTAGCATGCTTTTTTTAATTCTTGTAAACTCTTTAGAGGTCATTGACTCTCTGATGAGCTTATAGTTGTTTGATCATACTATATGAGCATGACTTGAGCAGACTGAGTTTTGTACGATCTTTGTATACAGTTTTGAAGTTCATCACATGTTTGACCTAAGTCATGAGGTTTTGTGCAAGTTCTAGTATTCTAAGTTGTTAAAACTAAGCTCCACTATGTTTGAAATCCTGTACTTAACCTGCTTGATAGATTTCCCAATGTGATAACATCCCTACCCCTTTTCTAAAATCCATGTATTAACAATGTTAGCTTAATGATGATGGCATTTTCATTTGTGAGATAATATGACTCCATGTTCCTTGTATAAGTGATCCTGCACTCATTTGATCCTTTAATACTTTCTGTTTGCTTTCCATAACCATGTGCATGTCTATGCTGTCCTTAGAGCTTCTTTAAGCCTGCATGAACAAGACAGACCTAGCAACTTTGGATGAACTTCCTGTTGCTACTGATTGAGTTTCACATCATGCTTTGTTCCTCCAAATAGATTAGTATAAGGTTTAAAATTCTTAGGAAGAAGTAGTCATATCTTGAACTTTAGAATAAACAAAACTGTTAGCTTAAGATTCTATTAATACTCTTTTGGAGGTCTTAATTTGGAATATGAACTTGTGACCCTGTTAATACCTTTAGAAGTCCTAACTAGGTTAGTAGTTTGCATCTTTGTTGATATTCTTTGGAAATTCTAATTGAAGTTTGTTGACTGGCAAACCTGTTGACATTCTTATAAATTCTGACTGAAGTTATGAATCTGTGACCTTTGCTAATATCTTTGGAGCTCTAATTGCAATTGTTAGTCTATAATCTTGTTAATTAGAAGTTGTAATGATAATCGGTAGTGGTACCTCTGTCTGCACCTTTTAAAGAAATCAATTGAAGTGGTTAACTTGTATCTCTGTTAATATCCTCAGAGGTTTTCAATGGGGATTGTTAGCTTATATACATGCTAGAAGTTAAGACTTAGGATACGAATGGAATGTATCTATACTCAGGAACCTCATAGATTCAAATCATGCAACTACTCTATTCTTAAGATGTATGATCCCAGTTGTTTGATTCTTTAACAGTAATAGGATAATATTCCTGTCTCTACGTGTGTTTGAGATTGATTTCTTTTGAACTTGTCTAGTACATTACTCACAAAGTACTATCCATTTAGTTGTGTAAAATGGTCATAACAATGTGAAACAAGTTGTCTTACTTTTTGTAATATTCTATTTTAGCCATCATGGGTAGGGTATTACTTCTGTGGTATGGTGTTGTTATTGTCAGAACCCAAACAGAAGGGCTGCGATGGGCACCCGGTACCTAACTCAATCGAGTACCAACATAACGTATCATGCTTATCATACTATCATGGATAAATATGTCGGAAAGGCCGTCATGAGATAACCAGAATTAAACATAAGAGAATACTCGACATAGGATGACCCAACATGAAATACAAACTTATGCATGTGACATATGGGCCTATAAGGCCAACATGATAATTTGTACACTCAAAACATAGGCTGACAAGGCCATACAATCATTCAGATACATGACATATGTCTACAAGCCTCTAAGCGTACATAAATGTCATAAAAACCGGGACATGCACATTTACTCAAAGTCAACGAAAAAGTCAAACCCGGGCCCGCACCTTGGAACCTGCAAAACTCACAAAATCCGATAACCCATTCAATTACAAGTCCAACCATACTAATTTTATTCAAATCTGACTCTGAATCGATGATCAAAACTAAAAAATTCACCTTAGGAAAGTTTAGACAAAACCCCCTCAATTTCTCTTTAAAATTCATAATCCAAATTCCAAAATCGAAGATAGATTCATGAAATATAATTAATACCGAGTAAAAAACACATACCCCTATCCTTGTGGTTAAAATCGCTTCCAAAATCGCTCAAATCCGAGTTCCATAGCTAAAAATATGATAAAATAAACTCAAAATCCCGAAATTTGATGTTTTAATGCATGACCAATGGTCCTTCTTCGTGATCGCAGTCACAAACCTCGTGATCACGATGCCATAATTGTCTAACACTATTTTTACCCTTCGCGGTCGCGGCCATTTCCCCGCAATCACAATGAACAAATTCCATTACCTTCCTAAACTCTTTCCACACAGCCTGTAATATAACAACCATAACCCTTTTTTACAAAACTCCAAATGACAAACAATATGATTTTATAAAAACTAGAAACAAATGACTACAACTTTCGTTTTTGGATCATCTCCAAATTTCTTATTGATTGCAAGATATAAGCTTCCAAAGTCAGCTCAGTGATAGCAGATTTTCTTCTTCGCAAACATGAAGCTTCCTTCGCGAATGCGATTCACATGTCAAATTTCTCCATTTTACTCTTCGAGATCGCGACCAATTCTCCACGATCGCAATGTACACCCCTGTAGCCAAAAACCAGCAGTTGAAAATGGTCTGAAATCACCCCAAAACTCACGCGAGCCCCTCAAAACCCCGTCCGACCATACCAACAAGTCCCAAAACATAACACGGACTTATTCGGGGCCTCAAATCACAGATAAAATGTCAAAACCATGAATCATCGATCAAGATCAATCTCTTAAGTTTATTAACTTCAAACTTCGAACCTAGCGTCCGATTCAAGCCTAACAAATTCGGAATGAACCCAAATTTGGCATACAAGTTCCAAATGGCATAATGAACCTATTCCAACTCTTGTAAAAATAATTCGAACCCGATATCATCAAAGTCAACTCTCGGTCAAACTTATGAACATTCCAAACCTTCAAATTTTTGACTTTCGCCAGTTAGTGCCGAAACCTTTTAGAAATATCCAAATACAAATTCGGGCATATGCCCAAGTCCAAAATTACTATAAGGGCCTAACAGAACCATCAAAACTCCAATCCGAGGTCAAATACATAAAAGTCAAACTTGGTCAACTCTTCCAACTTAAGGCTTCAAACACGAAAATCATTCTTCCAAACTAATTCTGAATCACCCAAAAATCGAAACCGATGATATACACAAGTCATAATATATCATATGAAGCTACTCAAGACTTCAAACATTTGAACAGAATGCAAATGCTCAAAATAACTGGTTGGGTCGTTACAATTGGTGGCAATGTATGAAGAAACACATTGTTGCCTATGTCTCGGTCTTTGAATTATCAATAGGTGAAGTATGAGCATCAGAAACCGGGTGGATTGACTCAGATATTGGAGATACTGGAAGAAGTGGGAGCGCATCACTATGGATTTTGTGGTAGGCTTACCACGGACCTTGAGGAAATATGACATAATCTGGGTTATTATGGACCGATTGACCAAGTCCCCACACTTTATTCGAGTAATGAATTCCTATTCATCAGAGCGGCTGGATTCAATTTACATCTGGGAGATTATCCGCCTGCACGGTGTGCCCATTTCTATCATTTTTGATTGAGGCACGCAGTTCACATTCAGATCTTGGAGGACATGTTACGTGCATATGTTATTGATTTCACAGGTTCATGGGACAATTTTTTACCTCTAGCAGAGTTCACCTATAACAACTATCAATCGAGCATCCAGATGGCTCCGTACGAGGCCTTATAAGGGAGGCGATGTCATTTGTCGGTTGGTTGGTTTGACCTCGTAGAGGCTTGATTGTTGGGCACTAATTTGTTCTGTGATTTAGGAGCGACTTCGTATAGCTCTGTCCAGGTAGAAAAGTTATGCGAACTGGAAGGTTCGAGATGTGGCTTACATGGTGGGTGAGAAGGTTCTTCTCTGAGTGTCATCCATGAAGGGTATGATGCGATTCGGAAGAAGGGAAAGTTGAGCCCGAGGTTTATTGGCCCATTTGAGATCTTGGAGAGAGTTGGGGAGGTTGCTTATAGGCTTGCATTGCCTCCTAGCCTAGCAGGGGTACATATGGTATTTCACGTTTCTATTCTTTAAAAGTACCATGAGGACAAATCACATGTTTTAGACTTCAAAACGGTTCATCTTGACGAGAACTTCTCCTATGAGGAAGAGCCGTTAGCTATTCTAGACCGGCAAGTTCTTAATTTGAGATCCAAGAGTTTTCCTTCTGCGATAGTGAAATAGAGAGGTCAGTCGATTGAGGAGGCCACATAGGATTCCGAGTCCGATATGCAAAGTAGATACCCCACCTTTTCACTAGTCCATGTACCTTTCTATTCTGTTTGAGGACGAACGTTTCTTTTAGAGGTGGAGAATGTGCCGACCTGATAGGTAGTTTTGAGTACTAGCATTAATTTCAGTGTTCCGAGACCTCCCATAGCTTTATTTGATGTTTATCTATTTGCGTATGTTGTTCGTGTTGTTTTTCGAAAAGCTTTTACGTAAAATTTTGAAGAAAATGTAATTTTTTCCTAAAATGAGACTTGAGTTGACCACGGTCAACATTCTCGATAAACGACCTCGGATTGGTGTTTTGACGATTTCGGTAGGTTCATATGATATTTTTGGACTTGTATACATATTTGGTTGGAGTGTGCGTCGACCTGAGCGTATTTCGGTGCTTTATGTGAAAAATTATGAAAGTGAGTTTTAAAGTTGAAATTCTTGAGTTTTGATGATCAATTCATGTTATTTAATGTTATTATGCTGATTTGAGGTAGTGAGAAAGTATGTAGGATGTTATTAAACTTGCGTGTGTGTTCAATTTGGAGCCCGAGGTACTTGGGTGAGTTTCAAGTGAGTATCAGATGAGTTTGGATGGTTTTAGAATTGATGGTGCAAGGCCTGTTGATGGTGTAGTTTGGAGATCTCACATTTGCAAGGTCTATCTCGCATTTGCGGTCACTGTATCTCATTTGCGATAAAGGGGCTGGGTTGGGTGCCTTCGCATTTGTGAAGGCAAGTTCGCTTTTACGGATGTAGGCCGTTCGCATTTTGCGAATATTTTGGTCGCATTTGCAATCCCTGGGCATTTTGGATAGCTTTGCATATGCGAAGCTCAGCTCACATTTGCGATGGAGGGGCAGATTGCATTTGCAAGAATTTTGTCGCATTTTCAACTTTGATTGCCTGATGCACTGATCGCTTTTGCGATTAGTGTTTCGCATTTGCGGACATCGCATTTGTGAACAAGACTTCGCAAATGCGATGTCTACAGCTGGGTTAAAGAGGAGGAAATCAGGACATAGCTCATTTTACACCATTTCTCAACCCCAAAAACTCTAGAGGCAATTTTTGAAGACGTTTTTCTTCTCAAATCCATTGGTAAGTACCTCTAATTCATGAGTTTTTAACATCAAATCTATGAATTTCATGGTAAAAATTAGGGATTTTGGGTAGAATTTAGGGATTTTGTAAAATGAGACTCAGACCTCAAATTGAAGTCAGATTTCAAAATAAATCACATAACCTTGAGGATGAATGGGTAATCGGGTTTTGGTCCGAATCTCGAATTTCGACCAAGCAGAACTAGGGTTGGCTTTTGTTGACTTTTTAAAAAATGATCAAAATGGAGTCTTTTCCGTTCGGGGGTTGTTTCTAAAGCT
Source organism: Nicotiana otophora (assembly GCA_000715115.1). NCBI lineage: Eukaryota > Viridiplantae > Streptophyta > Magnoliopsida > Solanales > Solanaceae > Nicotiana > Nicotiana otophora. The sequence continues at coordinate 6,651 of AWOL01S0036873.1, read as the reverse complement.
TATTTTGAATTGTTTGAACGATATCTGGCTAGATTCAGTTGGTTAGGAGGCTTGTTCTAAAGTAAAAGTCTTGGTTGAGTATTGATTTGGTTGCAGAAAGTGGTATTAACCACATTTCTTGCTATGATGGGCATGAGTGACTCAAACTCTGAGAATAAATGTAATGAGGTTAACCTTTTTGATCTTAAAGAAAATATTCATGTACTATCTAAGAAAGAATTGATGCCTGTAGTGCTCTCATTGATAAATGAAATTGATAGGTTGAGTATTGATAATGATCAGTTGATGAATAGTTTTTCAAGTGTTAAACTAGACTCCTTAAGTCTTCTACATAATGTTGAACTTGAAAACCAAATCAAAGATCTTAAGGAACAGATTCACATTCTTAAAACTAAAAATGCAACATTTAAACTTGAAAATCTGAAATCAAACTAAGTACTTAGTAATGGTAAGGGATTAATTAGTGAAATTCAGATTGCTCTTGAAAATGAATTGAAAGGACAAAAGAAAATTTGTACATTGAAACTGAAAAGAATATATTACTTGATGAGAATCTGAACAAAGCTAATTAAGAACTTACCAAAATCACTATGTGGAACAAGTCCTCGGATACGCTAAGTTAGCTGAAAGAAAATCATAACAGGAATAAGACTGAAATTGAATATGAGAAATCTTTGTCTAAACTATCCTAAGTATGTAGAAATTTATAAAAAAATAAGTTGTGCACACATTGTTATAATATTGGTCACTTCAATGATAGTTGCACAGATTTGTTTAAGGCAAAAGTAAAAATAGAAAAATATATTTTGTCTAGTTGGACTAAGAGGCACTTGATTCATTATTTAGTCAAAATAAGGGACCCAAGCTAGTCTAGTTTCCTAAATCTAACATCTAATCTAGTTTTGCAGGCTAAAGTGAGAGGGAACAACCAATTGTGCTACTTGATTTTTTTATATTGAATGCTCAAGGCATATAACTGAAGATAAATCAAATTTTCTCTTATGGACAACCTTCAAAAGAGGGAGTGTGTCTTTTGGTAAGAAAAGTTCAATTATAAATAAAGGTAAGATAGGTAAGTCACTCTCTCACTCTATAGATTTGTGTATTAGGTTGTGGATGGTAAGCTTGAAAGTGCGTATGTGATTTTTGAAAAATCTAATGCTTTAGTTGAGAAGAATGTGATGGATGATGACTTTGAAATGGATATTATTTGAAGTCAATCTTCAAGTGATAAAACATTTGTAAGCATACATATTGAGGAACCAGTCAAGGGAGCTGGTCCTGAAGTAAGCTCCTCTGATGTTGGGCATGTTTTAAATTAATCAAGGGTAATAAGTTGTTGAAATATTTACCAAAGCATTGAACATGGTTCATTTGAAAAGAATATGCTAAAATTTGGTTTGAGTAAACTCCCATGTGTGCTTGCTTGAGTCTTCAATGATTGACTAGTATAATATGTATTTGATGTTTGCTAAAATGACTTAAATGTATTTCCTAGGCTTATACCGTAAAAAGTATGCACTCAGAATAAGATATAACAGTTCTCACAATGGTATAATGATTCTACCCTTATTGTCAAAGATGACGCGTTATTCCAGGTTGGGAAGAAACAAGTAGAGGAACCTGGTTCGTCAGTGTCAAGGATGCACTCACTCACTCTAGACTGAATTCATGTTTTGCTTGTATAAGTCACGTAGTCCAGTCTAAACTTTACTTAAAAATGCATCCTATACCCACAACGTTCAAACGTTTTACAGCCCCAGCCTTACGCACATCTTAAACATTGTCAGTCATAAAATATAAAAGGAGAAAAAGATGCACATACAAAGGGGAATCAGAAGTTGAGGTTCAAAAAGAGCATTGATTTAAGTGCATAAAACATAATGCACATACAGAGGGGGAGCTGAAATTTATGATTGAACAAAAATTGAGCTGAGTGTTGTTTTAAAAAAAAAACAAAAAAAGGGAAGAATATGTGTTTGCACAAAAGTGAAAGTGAATGTTGTCTGATTTTGCATATATTGAAAAGTTATATGCCTTAGCCATCTATAGGGTTGCAATGAATGGAAGGTTAGTCCCTTACACATGTGCAAAACTTCTATGTATTGTATGTGGATAAAGGGAGCCTTAAAAGAAGAAAAATCAGTTCCTGAGCACCTCCTCCAAAAAGAAAAAAAGGAGGAATGAAAAAGAAGAATGTGAATAAGGTATTGTGCAAGTTCATTGGAACCAAAATGGTGAAAGGAGGAATTATTACTACAGTTGAGAAAGGAGACAAGAAAAACTTTTCATAATTCCCAAAACCCTTGAACCTGGTCCTTTACATTATTTTCTATGAAATAAGTTCAATTACCTTTTGATCCTGTGGTCTTTTATTGAAAAATCATGCTTTTTAGTTCTATTGTGATGTTTTAGTGCTTAACTGTTACATTGCAATTGGTTTTTGCTATCATCCTTAGAATAATGTTATTGAGAGTATTTAACTTGATTGTTTGTTATGTAGCCCCAGCGTCCATTGGATTGCTATTACATCCTTACAACATGTTTGGCATATGGTTAGATATTGATATAAAATGATGCCAAAAGGAAGAAGATTGAAATTTGCACAAAAGTGGTACAAAGAATCTGGTTTAGCCTATTTTCATATAATCATGTTCTTAAGTGTTGTGTGTGGGTTATTCTATTTTTAACTAAAAAAATCATGCATGGATTATATGGGGTTTTTATGTACGTTTGTTTGTCATCATCAAAAAGAGGAAAATTATTGAAAATTGATAAATTTTGGTTTTGATGATTAACAAACATGGAAGATATATTGGGTTGGTCGAAGGACCTAGTGAAGGACCTGGTCTTGCTAGGTTGGTCTTGTAGATTGTTGGCATTTAATACTTGTCACGACCCAAAATCTACCTAGTCGTGATGACACCTTACTCCAGTGCTAGGTAAGCCTACCATACAATAAGATAACTCAAGTGAAAGGTCAATAACAACAAGAATGAAAATAACTGAATTCTATACAACTTCCCAAAGACTGGTAGTAAAGTCATGAGCTACTATGCTTTAGATTTACAAAGCCGATATGAAAAATAAATATAATATCTATTTGAAATTTATATAAACAGAATTTTAGTCCTAATATACCATGAACAAGAGGTAGCTTGAATCGGGAACACTGGAACGTCTTCAATGCAAGGCTTCATGTTCCACAACTCCAAGATATGCACGCAAGGTGCAGAAGTGTAGTATGAGTAGAACCAACCCCATGTACTCAGTAAGTATCGTGACTAACCCTGATGAAGTAGTGAAGAGGTTTTAAGTCAAACGATACTCACTTACTATGTACCTGTGCAGATGATAAGCAGGAAAAACAAGGCAAGAGATACATAATATAATAGGGAGAGCATCAACTAGAGAACTATGGAGCAAGTTAAGAGACATGAAAACAAGACGTAACTTCATAACCATTTCTTATGAAGAAAATAATAATCATGAACTACACGCAAGGATCATAATCAAACATCACTAATAAACATTGTTGTGGCGTGCAAACCGATCCCAATATCAATGAATACTATTGCAATGTGCAACCCAATCCCAATATCAATAAATACTGTTGCAGTGTGTAACCCGATCCCAATATTAATAAATATTATTGCATTGTGCAACCCGATCCCAATATTAATAAACAGTACAACTCGATCTCAATATATAGCAATATCATATGAAACCACAAACGGGAAAAATTCACAACGTAACACTAAGAAAATGAACACGCGGGGTATTCAACTAGGTAATACAACTCAAACAGAGTAAGATGAGCAGTTCAATATCAAAAGCTAGTCTACTGTATATAATGATAAGGCTTCCACAAATCATAACCACAACCAATCTAAAAGTCACCCAATCCGGTTAAGCAAAAGAGAGTAGGACATGAAACGAGTAATGATCTTTGTCAAGTAAGAACAAGCAAATGAAAGCATTCAATATGTGAAATCATGTAGCAAGTAGAGGCATGTAGCAAGTAAATACATAGAATAAGTGAAGGCATATGGTAAGTAAAAGCATATAGTAAGTGAAGACATGTAGTAAGCAAAATCATGTAGTAAGTAAGGCATGTAGTAGGTTAAGGCATCTAACAAGTAAATCACGTGACAATTAAGGGCATGTAACATGTAGAAGGCTAGCAACAAGTAAGAGCAAGACCTAAGTAAGGGCAGGTAGCAGTAATAACTCAAGTAAAAACGTAGATGTAACGGTAACCAATAAGATAGGAACCTAGATAACATAGTAAGAGACCAAATAGGAAACATAGAGAAAAACTCCACAAAGAACACCATCGTGAAAGTAACATACAAAGCATATAATATTGATGGAAACCAATGTAGAGAGCATGTGCATGCCTAACGAACGAGTAATCATAACAAAAATCTAATTTCTTTTCTTTTCACACGGTAACAACCAACAAACCAATCTCATTTCAAACCGCACATAAATACTCATCGTGCCAGCATCATATCCACCGCATGGAAATACACATCATGCCACGCATTGCCCTAGGCCCCAATCATCATCTCTTATTGTCACACCCCAAACTTGGGAGTTGCGATCGGTGCACGACGCCCGAAGGCCCGCGCTAACCGACATCCGTTAGTATATCCTTTAAGTCACTGAGGCCTCCAAATATTATCACCAGAATTGGAATATGAACAACTGATTGGGAAAAGAAAGTTTGACATTCCATGCATCTAACAACTGTATCAGAGTCATCATTCCCCCTTTTTACATATAACTATCTCAAGTCCGCAAGTCTCTAAGAGAACCAAAAGAGATAAATATATACATAACTTGGTCGGGACAGGGCCCCACCATACCCACAACGTTTGGAACATATGTTTCAGTACCTATTGACTTTGAACAGCTACTCCAAAGGAGTGGAGAGCAATGACCAGTTAGCTGGAACAACACCCTACCGGGAAGGTGTCACGACCCTAGGTTCCCTTCATAGGGTGTCGTGACGGCACCTAGTATCTAAGACTAGGTAAGCCTAACACTTACTGAATTGATAGAAGAAATCAACCATCAAATGAAGAATATGAGATAAAACTCTAATACAGAATTTCAATTCCCAAAATCGGTAGTACAAGTCAAAAGTTCTATTGAGTTTGCTACAAAAACCTCAAAATATAACTGTTTCGAAATAGATATGAATAGTGCAAGTACAATAACAGAAGGTGACTCCGGGGCCTGTGAACGTAACAAGAGGTTTTCCTTGAGTCTCCACAACAAGATCCGTACAGCTAGCTAGCGATCGACTGACTCTGAATTACCTGGATCTACACAAAACTGTGCAGAAGTGTAGTACGAGTACACCACAGCGGTACCCAGTAAGTATCAAGACTAACCTCAATGGAGTAGTGACGAGGGACAGTCACGACACCTACTGGACTAGATAACCTGAACAAGTATAGGTATAGGATTAACAGAGTATGATATCTCTACAGAACTACGCATAATGACAACAATAATACGATGCTTGCAGTAGGAAATAGAAGCAACAATTTGTAGCGGAACACCACAAGTAATAACACAGTAGAATAATCTAGACACAGTTTAAATCCAGTGAAAAACAAGTAAAGGAAAGACAAGTAGCAACCTGATAAGAATAACCTCTTTCGCACCAGGTTCATTCAAAAATACCCACGAGGTGCCAAACCTCAAAACTCACACAATTCACGGGTCCCAATTCATAAACTCTAATCACTTGGCATCTTGTGCCCTCATTACAACTGATAACTGCACGGACGAGTCACGTGCTAATAGAACAATCCTCATATATAAGACAAGTAGACGGAGTACGTACAAATGATCGGTCGCATCAATGTTCATCTTCTTAAACCGATAGGGTGATAAAGTACGTGTATGCTTGTGCAAGTGTTCTACCACAACTCAAGTCACAAGTAAGAGTAGAGACAATGAATGACACATAAGAAACGACCACCACGAAGTGTACATGGTATAACTCACACAAGATGGACACACCACTACACAAATAACAACAATAACACTTCCCCCAGGACATCCCAAGTCATCACAAATCACTCCCCGACATAGCCCATGTTGTCTCTCCACGTGCGCAATAATAAATAAATGACCGCCTTATGGCGCCGCACGCGCAAAATAATATTCCCACCTTGTCTCGCCACATGTGCAAACCTACATATATATCATGCCTTGTCACGCCGCATGTGCAAATATCAATAGTAACAATAGCACGGCAAAAACCTTGTACAAACACCCAAACAAAACCTCCCAACCATACCACGTGTCAAAAACACAACATCATAATAGAATGACTTTCACAACATGTGCCCATATTCAATAGTATTTCCNGCCTATGGATTTATTCATAGAACAGTTGCCTAGATGGAAAGGCCAGCAATAAAGTATTTATGAGAGCAATAGGTTATGAGACTGATAAGTGCACCAGTCAACATTCGAGGACGAATGTTCCAAAGGGGGGAATGATGTTACAACCCATGTTTTCGTACGTACGAGTCGTCATAAGTCAATTGATGTAAGCTCAGAAATAAAATCATATTTGAAAAGTTTGTAAAGTAAGTTAATCATATTACCTTTGAGGTTACAAATATT
>AWOL01S0036872.1:0-40342 GCA_000715115.1 Nicotiana otophora | reverse complement strand
ACATTTCCAGGCTAACTTCCCAAACATTGAGGTGGAGCATCTTATAAGGACTGGATCAGACCATGCACCATTACTGATGCATTGTAGGGAAGATGCTATGCAATTTGTCAAACCATTTAAGTTTCTCAATTTCTGGACTACACATGACTCTTTTAAAGAGGTGGTAAGGCAGAATTGAGTGGCAGATTTTGTCGGAGATCCTTTTCTAATGTTCAAATAGAAATTAAAGAGAGTGAAAACTGCCCTGTCACATTGGAGTAAACTTACATTTGGTGACATCTTCAAGCAGCTAGCTATTAGGGAAGATATTGTCAGGATTAAGGAGATGCTTTTTGAAGAGGATCCAACAATGGAGAATATGATTGTGCTACAACAGGCACAAGAAGAATTGAAGAGGTATCTTAGCATTGAAGAGCAGTATTGAAAACAAAAGGCAGGAATCAAATGGTTTTCTGAAGGTAACAGAAACACCACATTCTTTCACAACTATGTTAATAGCAAGAGACAGAAGTTACAGCTTAAAAGAATTCAGAATCTTGATGGTGATTGGTTTGACACACAAGAACATATTACTAATGTTGCAGTTGAATACTTCCAAAATCAGTTCACACAAGAAGGTGATTTTACAAATTCTGATTTACTTAACAATGTACCTTCAATGATCAACAATGCCCAAAATCTAGAGCTTTGTAAATTTCCAACCATTGAAAAAGTCAAAAGAGTAGTATTTGCACTAAATGGGGATAGTGCCAGTGGACCTGATGGATATACATGCTTGTTCTACCAAAACTATTGGGACACTGCGGGAGAAGACATATTCACAATGCTTCAGCAATTCCATGGAGGGGCATCTCTGCCAAAATCAATAATGCATACAAACCTATGTTGTTGTCTAAGACACAACAAGTGCAAATATTTTATGATCTAAGACCTATAAGTCTTAGTAACTTCATTAACAAGGTTATTTCAAGGGTTTTACATGACAGATTAGAGAAGATCCTTCCATCATTAATCTTTCACAACCAGTATGGCTTTGTGAAAGGAAGGAGCATATTTGAAAATATCTTTCTCACTCGGGAGATTGTCACTGATATAAGGTTAAGAGGAAAAGCAGCTAATGTGGTCATCAAGCTTGATATGGCAAAGGCATATGATAGGGTTTCCTAGAAATACTTGTTACATGTGCTTAGGAAGCTTGGGTTTTCTGAAAACTTTATCAACATGATATGGAACTTGTTGGCTAATAACTAGTATTCAGTTCTAATAAATGGTCAAGCTTCAGGGATTTTCAAATCCAGTCGAGGTATAAAACAAGGTGACCCATTGTCACAATCACTGTTTATTCTTTATGCAGAATTTCTGTCAAGATCACTGAACAAACTGTTGAAGACAAGAGATTCATAGGTTTTGGAATTCCAAAGTGGACAGATCTACTAAACCACTTGGCATATACTGATGATACAATAATCTTTGCTTCTACAGACCCTTACACTATAAGGAAAGTGATGGAAGTACTCACCATGTATGTACAAACATCAGGTCAGCTTATTAACAAGACCAAGAGCTCTCACTACTTGCATACTAAGGTGGCAAGGAACTTAGTTAATTCTGTAGGTTCTATAACAAGTTTTCAAAAAGGTATCTTCCCATTCACTTACCTTGGGTGTCCAATTTTCTACACAAGGAGAAGGAAGGATTACTACAATGATCTCATCAAGAAAGTGAAAGCAAAGCTACATTCCTGGAAAGGCAAACTACTACCTTTTGGAGGCAAAGCAACTCTCATAACTAGTGTGCTTCAAAATTTACCTACTCACATCCTATCAGTAGTGGACCCTCCTAATAATATACTTCAATATTTACACAAGATTTTTGCTAGATTCTTTTAGAGTACAAATGAAGAAGGCAGATGTAGGCACTGGTCAAAATGGATGAATTTTTATCTACCTAAGGAGGAAGGAGGATTAGGGTTCGGGTCTCTTTTTGATGTTTCCAAAGTATTATTTGCCAAACTATGGTGGAGGTTTAGGACTCTTAAATTATTATGGTCGAATTTCATGAGGAATAAGTACTGTAAAAAAGAGATGCCTATTGTGGTGCACTTTAGAGGAGGATCATATGTGTGGAGAAAGATANGGTGGAGGTTTAGGACTCTTAAATTATTATGGTCGAATTTCATGAGGAATAAGTACTGTAAAAAGAGATGCCTATTGTGGTGCACTTTAGAGGAGGATCATATGTGTGGAGAAAGATATTATAAGCAAGAGAAGAAATTGTACATCAAATCCTACGGTAGATGAATATAGGTTCCACCAACATATGGCATAAAAGTTGGACTGGTATTGGAGCTCTATATCATGTCCTCCCCCAAGAATTCAATATCAATGAAGATCTACAGGAGGTGGCAAAGTTGAGGCATGGAAATAAATGGAATGAGCAGCTTCTTCATCAACTTTTCCCAGAAGATATAGTTGAGCATATAACAGAGGAATTAAACTTTGATTAGCGTAGTGAGAACTGGGATACACCTAATTGGATGCAAACTACCTCAAGAAAGTTTTTTGTTGGTAGTGCTTGGGATTTACTTAGGCATATGGCTCCTAATAATCCAGAATACAAAACCTATGGACTAAAGGCTTACCTTTCAAAATCTCTTTCTTCATATGAAAATTTTGGAAAGGGGAGATTCCTACAGATGATCTATGGAGAAGAAATGGATATATGGTTGTCTCAAAGTATTGGTTTTGCTTACAACCACAAGAGGATTCATTCCAGCATCTATTTGACAACAATGCTACTACAGAAAGAGTGTGGAATCACTTCATCCAGGCAGCAGGTTTAATAATGAACATGCTTCAGGTACATAAACTGATAAGGGTATGGTGGAATGAACCATGTTGCTCAAACCTAAAACCATTGTTTCATGCTGCACCAGCAATTATTACGTGGGAACTTTGGAAGAGGAGAAAAATAATGAAGTATGGAGGAACTATCTCTCCAAATATGGTGATACATAAGGTTAACAAGACTTTGTAGTTTCTGGCAAGAGTAAGATACCCATGGCTGTCAAAGATCCCAGTCTTATAACCAAATATGATAAAATATTTTGAATGCTACAAACCTTATGTAGTGACCAGAAGAATGAACTAGCAGCTCTCCTATGAAAGGTGGATCAAATGTAACACTGATGGGGCATCTAAAGGAAATCCTGGACCTAGCTCCTATGGATTCTGTGTACGAGATAGTTCTGGTGATTTGATATATGCAAAAGCTGTAGAAATAGGAGATACAACCAATATAGTGGCAAAAGCAAAAGGAATTCTTCTACAAGGGCTCATATACTGTGTTGAGAACCAGCTGCATCCCTTTATGATGGAAACAAAATCTTTGGTTATGATGAAGATCATTCATGGGGAATGGGAATGTCCATGGAATATAAGGGCAGAAGTAAAGAAGACAAAAAAGATCAAGATTAGCTACAATGTCCTGTTTCAACATGTGCTTTGGGAGGGCAATGTGCTTGCCGATTACTTAGCTAACTTGGTTTTCTTTTGCAGGTAATATCACCTTTCACTCATTCCAAAGTCTTCCTACTGCAGGAAAAATACTTCTGAACATGGACAAAGCACAAATTTCTAACCTTCGGATTAGGACTGCAAAAACAAAACCACCTGACTGTTGAATAAATTCATTTTACCAATTCACATTCTGATTATTACATACTATGCATATCTTACCTGTATAATGTGTAACAATTATCCAGTGGTATTGAAAAAACAATGTTCTCAACCTAGAGTATCATGCTACTCTCCAGTGGTGATAACATGGACAAATGACATACTTGTTAGTTTCTTGATGATGTATGGGTTCTCAACTATCGTAGAGAATCTACATCTGCTACACTCACTGCTACCAGCTGAAGTATTATTCACATACATGAACAGTTGTGTAGCTCAGTCCACATACAGCTGGGTGCCCAATGCAGTACAAATAAAAAGATTATCACAAGTATACTACAAAGGGATTAGAGATGGCAAGCTGCACTTACACCGACTGATTGTGCTGGACTGTTTTAGAGAGTTTGCCTACTGCATGGAGATGTTCCAATACTCAGTGTTATTAGCATTACATAATGCTCAATCTGGGACTGGTGCATTGCCAGATGGGAGGATACTCTTCAATGTGACCAGAAATGATATGCCTAGATTTGCTTGGTTGTTTTTCTATTCAAAACTACATCACAAATCTGCTTGTCTACTCCTACTATTATCCTGTTGTGCATATATAAAGCATCATATCTAGACTTCTACTTGTCATCCAATACTTTGAGTGGTGTCGTTTGAAAATTCATATCAGCCTCAACCTTTAGACAGCACAACTTGGCACCTGTTGAGAGAATTTGAGGTGCTATATTGAGCTTTCGTACTTGGCTAGTGTATACATGCATCATTCTTTATTAGGAATAGACAAATCCATCAGATGTAACTTGGACTTATCAATTCTGTGCTTTAGGCTAGTTTCATTTACATTCTCTTCGACAATTTGTAATTTTGGATTCTTTGTTTTCTTTCATATATATTTATATAACACTCTAGGCATGCTGCCTATTGGTCTATTTGCTTAAAAAAGGCTTCAAATATAGTCATGGGATAACTATGGCAATACCTGTAAACCTGCTATAAAAGAAGCAGTTATGAAAATGATGTACATGAATATTTATTTTGAAAGTTCACTAAAACTTGTTCAGATTACTTCATATTTTATATTCTTACGCCAATATAAAGATGAGACGTCATCTTCATCAGCATATTTTAAGACTGTGTGTGTTTAGTAGCAGTATATTAAAGCATTCATTCTACTTAAGATAATGCAGAAAAAAGCTTAAATATTAAAGATCAAAAATCATACATAAAATATGCTGAAAATTAATATTGATGTTCACAAAAGTTTCCAAGAAATAAATCAAACATCCAAGAAAATCCAAGAAATATCAAAAACAAATATTATTGAATAAGAAAACTAGGGAGCATCTTAAGAAGGAGCGGAAGGATCAACTTGGAGACTTGAAGATGAAGGCTGGGAATCAGCAGGATCAGCCTCTAAACTGTCATTACTTAAATAACCCTTGGAACATTTGTCCACGGATGTAGAGAAAACTTAACAATGCTAAGTAGTTTCAATTCCATCCTTAGTCCTGGCAATTTCAGCTTCGAGATTAAATCCTTCTTGGCTAGCCTCAATCAAAGGTTTTAACTTTGCTGGAGTAGGTGCGGGGATCTTCTTTGACTTGAGTAAATGCTTGGACCATATCACCTGTTTACACTTCTTTTTGATTTAAAAGTTCTTTCAAACTCCAAATCTCCCCAATGGCCCTTGAATGCTGCTCAGCAAAGATGGCCTGCATCCTATCTTTTTCCTTCTCATCCTGATTGGCGAAAGCTTTCATTACTTCTAACTCAATAGTAGTGATCCTAAGTTGTTGCTCCAAAGTCTCTTTCTCACCATCCAAGACATCTTTCTCTAAACGGAGGATCTCAAATTTCTCTTTTCAATTGTCAACTTCCGTGCTCAGCTCTGTAATGTGTTGCTCAGTCCAAGCAACTCTCCTCATCATCTCTGTACCTGTTAAATTGATCTACAAAAACACAAGGGAAAAGTGTTAATAACATAAAGAAAAATGAAGCGAAAGAGGTAAGAGAGGAAAAACATACCTTGAGAGCAGAATAAATAACATCATTCATCAGAGTAATAGAGGAATGGGATTCAAGGTTTTCCCTCTCGAGAGGCCCAATTAAAGGTTTCAACCAAACCGCATCTCGGTCAGATTTCTTCAGTAAATTCATTCCCTCGGGGACATCGATCATAACCTGCTTCTTACGATTCACAGTGGAAGGACCAACTTCATCTTGAGGGACAGCAGCTGGAGTAGTTGCAGGAGCAGCAGCGGGAGCAACATGGCTCATAGGAAGGGTCACAAGAGGTGGATCCTCAGAAACAAAGCCAAACTTTTCTTCTTCATCCTCAAATCCTTGAGTAAAGATCCTCTCAATAAGACTTGAAGGAGGGTTCAAGGCAGGATTAGCATCATCATCCTCCGAGATTTCTAGAGGGACATCTTCAGGCTCAACAACCAGCTGAAAAGGTACGGAGTCTGAAGGTTGGTTCTGAGGAGTATTGGATTCATCATCCAAGATGACGCACCTCCTGACTCGAGGCTTCTTCCCTAAGGATCCTTCATCTTCTTCATCTTGATTAGAGGCACGAGATTCTTTATTTTTCCTCTTTGAAGAAAACACATTCAAAATTTGCTCCTGAGCAGTGTTGATATCAAGTCTAACTACAGGAGCGGAAGCAGGACAGACTCCGTGGATTGCAAATCCTGAAATTAAAAAGGATGACAAAATAAGAAGGAAAAAGTGAAATTTTATTGTAAAGTAAAGTAGCACACCATGGGTTATAACTTTCCATCCAAACTTTTGGGATACAAACTTCCAGGATCTTTGCTCCATACGAGTAGCAGATAACATTCTTTCTATCAAATCATGGAAATTGAAAAGTTCACCAAACACTTCCATGATTACTGAAGAATAAGAAAATACAAGCAAGAAAGTTAGTATTTTAAAGGAAAAATAGCATGGTGTAGAAGTAAAGGGAAATACTCACGTGCAAAATTCCACTTCTCGTGAAAAGGCATGTTCTCTTCTCCTCCCACTAAAGCACGGGTGGGGACAGCCATGAATCGAGCATACTAACGTCGGTCACGATCATCTTCAGGGCTAACCAAGACTTGTTCGCTTTTTACTGCGGGTGTGAAAATACCCTCGCAAAAATATTTTGGGGAATACAGATAGAGGAGATGACGGAAAGACAAAAGGGCAGAAGCTAAACCCTAAATGTAACGAAGGCAAGCCACTACCCGCCAGATTATCAAACCTATTGCCCGAGGCAAACGTTGAAATAACAACAGAACTCTATAATCACTAGGACAATAGAGGTTTGAATCCTAAAGTAAAAGAATAAGTGTAGATGAACGAATAACCCTCACGGTAAGTGGTTATTTGGTCATCGACACTAGAGGCTATGATTGGGAAGTCAGGTTTCCCATGACATTCTCGGCGTACTAAAGGAAGAAGATTACAGTTGATAAGAGAAAGATAGTGATCAGCAGGTTTAAGTGCTGCTAAGGAAGAAACTTCTTTCTTCCATGCTTCACAATCATATTTAAAAGAAAATTCCTGAGGAACAATCTCTGAAATTAAAGGTTCAGGCAGTGGTTTGTTGTGATTCCTGGGTTTGAAATAATATCTAGGGCTAGATGTGGATTTAGATTCAGAGGAAGAAGAAGGTTTTGAAGGATTTTTCTGAGAAGAGGTCGTGCTCCAGATCGATATGGAACTTGGGATGGTTAATTAAAGATTACGAGGAAGGAAGGTTCATCAATAGCTACTAGTATGGAAAGAAATCGATATAATACATGATTGTGCGCAATTGGTTATTATGATCATAACCGTTATAAATTACCTATATAACGGGTAATCAATATAATAAATATTAGTAACGGACGAGAATTAAGTAGGGCAAAATAGTTACATATTGTATTCTTATATAAACCCCTTTATCATATCTTGAATGATCATCGAGAACTTCACAAATTATACTGTCAATCACTTATATTTTATCCTCTACTATTTGAAAAATCTTGTTCTCTCTTCTTGGGAGGCAGCTGCAATTATCAATAAGATTTGTTTTCCTTATTCTCTCAATATTTTGTTTCCTTTATTTGCTATTCAACTATACTAGCAAAAATAAAGTAAAGTTGGTTATTAGAAACCCAAATTTTTCATGTATTTGCTTTGACCACAAAAATTAATTTTTGGTTAAACACCAAGTACTACCAAAAAGTGTACTAAACATGACCCATATATCTTTAGCCACTGTACAATGCAAAAAAATGTGTCCTATATCCTCCCATTGATTTTTACATGTTTGGCATCTGTTGCATAGCATTACTCCTCTTATCCTTAGGTTATCCTGAGTAATACATGCCCCTGAAAATGCTAACTAACTAAACAAGAAACTTTAGTGGGAACTTTAATTTAGTCTTCCAAATCAATTTCTATGGCGAGTTCTCAATGATATTGTGCATCTTCACCAATTCTTCATAGCAAACGTTGACTGGAAATTCTCCTCTGTTCCTATCTCCCCAGACTAATCTATCCTCCAACTGTTTTTGATTTTGTACATTTTGGATTCTGAACCAAAACTCTATCATGATATCAACTTCCCATTCATGGCAATTCTAGGGTGCCAAGCTATCACCTCTTTGACTTTTTAAAAGTGGACATATATATCCCTTATAACGTCTCTTTCTTCATTTTACCACAGACCACGAACAAAATAAGACCATAAACATACCCTTAAGCTCTCTACAATGGTTTCAAAAAATATTAATATCGCGGGTACGAAATCAAGAAGTAATAACATTAGAATGATCCCTACGACGTAAGTATCATTATATCGTCTCTCTTTTTCTTTGTAGTTTGAGTTTGAGAAGGTACTTCATAGTTACGAAATCTCCTACTTTCTGCATTTAAGCTTTTAAATATCAAGGAAGAATAATAAATTCGTTTCCTACTAGTTAGAACTCACGGGACGGTGATCGGAAGCCGTGAGTTTGATTTATTTCACTTTTAGTGGATTGTTTTGTAGTCCACTCATGTTGGCGTATTATGCTGCTGATTTATGGAGTTTGGAAGGATAAAGGACATAGAGAAACACCACATGTGATAGGGTAGTGGGCTGGTCGCTCATCGTTGCAATTTCAGGCTAACTGATAACTTGTTGATTGGGTGTGTTATGGTATATTTGGGTTTTTTGTTGTATTAAAGGTCCCGAATTATAGTTAGGTTGTTTTTGAGTTGATGATTATATTGTGTTGTTGTCTCACCCATAGTAGGCTTGAGGGAGCAGTAAAATCAGTGAAAATATTGCCCGTTTTATTTTAGAATCGAGTTATCATTTGAGATACGTGGTATACTTGAGCCATCTATGTTGTACATGTATTTCTTTGTTATAGGGTTGGCGCGCTAGTTGTCATAAGTTTGTTGTTGACTTGAATTGACGATGTTAAGGCTATTTCTTCTTTCCTTTTGGCATTATCCATATGATACAACAAAACGAGCAAGCATGCAACTGATCAGATGGTGTTATATACGCATATATTATATGTATATGGGGTATGAGGAAAGGTTATGGCAGTATATACGCACCACCACCTGATCAGCTGGTATACGTTGATGATTTCGCCCACAGAGGCCGAGATGATATGATGGGATTCCCTCAAAGGCTTGATGATGTTATGTATGATATACCTATGCATGATGTGACATTTATACGCATATGCATGACATTATAAATGTTTTATGATTCACAGAGCTATTCAGACTTACAGGTTGAGTTCTTTACTCCATGTTTCTTTCATGTCTTTTATATACTTCTTTCATGCCTTACATACTCGGTACTTTATTTGTACTGACGTCCATTTTTCCTAGGGATGCTGCATTTCATGCCCGCAGGTCCTGATAGATAGGTTGAGAGTCCTCCTAGTAGGCTATCACCTCAGCGGAAGGTGTTGGTGCACTCCACTTGCTCCGAAGTTGCCTATTTGGTCAGTATGATTTGGACATATATTGATTAGTATGACGGGGCCGTGTCTCGGCCTTTATGACGTTTATGTACTCTTAGAGGCTTGTTGACAGATGGCATGTTTATGGATACTTGTATGGCCTTGTCGGCCTATGTTTTGAGTATACAAATGATCATGTCGGCCTTGTAGGCATGTATGTCACAAGTATAAGTTTCTATATCATGTTGGGTCATCCTATTTCTAGTATTTTCTTATGTTTTATTCTGGTTATCTCATGACGGACCTTCTGGCCCATTTACCCTTGATGGTATGATAATAAAGATACGTTATGTTGGTACTCGGTTGTGTAAGGTACCCGGTGCTCATCGTGGCCCTCCGACTTGGGACGTGACAAAAGTGGTATCAGAGCACTTCTGTCCTAGGAAGTCTACAAGTCGTGTCTGGTAGAGTCTTGTTTATGGGTGTGTTGTGCACCACACATATAAGCAGGAGGCTACAGGGCATTTAGGACTGTCACTCTTTCTTCTTACTCTAGATCATGTGGTAGAGCTCAGTTATAATAATTCAAACTCCTAAATTCTATTTTATTCGTAATATAACAATACCTACATCCAGAAAGACAGCTGGTAAGAGATTGAATGTGGTTGTGGAAGAGTTGAGTTAGAGGAACTCGATTTTGCACCATGCTTATGATGAGTAAATGTAAGGTCTTCAGTACATTATGTGTGTACTAAGACGTGTAAGCTTCTTGATAAGGAGTCCTAAGGCATGAATATCTATCCACCCATATAGTTTAAAAAGGAACAAGAGAATCGGAAGGTAAATATAAGTTTCAACAAGTAAAAGAAGCAATGTGAAGAAGGATACGAGGTACCCAGTTAGTGAAGATTATCAGTTTTTACAATTCAGGTAGAGAAATATAAGTATCTATCCACCCATATGGTTTAAAAAGCAACAAGAGAATCATAAGGTAAATATAAGTTTCAACAAGTAAAAGAAGCAATGTGAAGAAGGGTACGAGGTACCCAGTAAGTGAAGATTATCAGTTTTTACAATTCAGGAAGAGAAATATAAGTATCTATCCACCCATATGGTTTACAAAGCAACAAGAGAATCAGAAGGTAAATATAAGTTTCAACAAGTAAAATAAGCAATGTGAAGAAGGGTACGAGGTACCCAGTTAGTGAAGATTATCAGTTTTTACAATGCAGGCAGAGAAATATAAGTATTCTAAGTTACCTTCAAAAGTAATAGAGGTATGTACAGTTGCCCATACCCATCTCAGTTATGCCCTATGGGAGATACAAATATAGTTTAAGAGAAGAATGGGATATCAGGATCCAGCTGGGGTTAGAGTAACCCAAAATGGTGGATGGATTGTAATCATTAGCTAATATTTCCGAAGAATATTGAAAACATGGTAATAGTTCTCCTTATGAGATAGCCAAATGGTGCACTCTAGTATAGTAGTCAGATATGAATACTAGAATGTTCAGAAATTTCATAAGATAGGCAGTAGAATCCTAGAAGGGATAAATATTTACCTTAGTATGGCACCCGTCCCTAGTCAAGAGAGAATGTTAGCCGACCCAAAGAGCCAGTGGATAGAGCAAGGGGAGCTAAAAGAGAAAGAATGTTTTATTGAAGTTTTTAGAATAAAGTGATAGACAAAAATATTAGCAGGAGAATAAGAAGAGAGTAAATGAAGCATTATGAGTAAAATATGATAAATGGATGATAACGGTAAATCAAAATATGACAGAATTATAGAGTCTATAGTCAAGTGAAGGAAAAGACAAGAGGTTACAGGTCTTGGGATAATAAAAGAGTATAGGCAAAAGGTCATATCCTCATTTTCGAGAAATGAGTTGGTGACTCCAACGTAATTACCAGAAGGCTAAGTTAGACCCCCTGTAGTAACAGAAATTAGTATGGTCTAGTAAACAAGATAAAACCGAACATGGATTAGGGACCGGAGGATTTGATAATAGTTGACATCGTGACAACTTTAGAGATCGCATTCCGGCAATAATAGAATGGACAACAAAAGAATAACCTTTAAAGTTCATTCAGGAAGATATTTCCCTAAAGCAAGCACCGTGAGCAGAGTTAAGCTTAAGAGACTAAGTGTGCCAGTTACACTAGGTGTCACCCTTGTGCGTAAGGAATTCAGATATCCCTGGTAGAGAAGGGTTACTGAAAGGTGAGTAAGGGTCATGAGGTGAAAAGACACCAAAGATGAAGAGGTAAAACATCTGTAGGTAGATCGTCGTAGCATTAAATTTTAGTACGCCCCTAAAGGGGGAAGATGGTATGATATGGTATTAAGTCAGAGTTATGTGGTTCAGGTAACTATGGAATAGTAAAGGAAGAATGTGGTAGAAAGGCAAATGGAATGAGATTGCATTTATTTAGATCCTACAGATATGATATGACTACAGAATAATATGCTAGCACGATGTCGGGAAGAGGCAGTAAGGGTTCTAGCACCAGTTGTTATTGATAAATAAGTGCAAATGAACACTTGATACATAAGGAACCAGTGCGAGGGATAAGTTAAGACAAAGGACATAATCCAAGAGAGATTACACAAAATATAGATATGAGAATGGACCAATGAGTAGTCTGTAGTTGATTCAGGAAGAGCCTAATTATGGCTAGACAAGAGGTCATAGATAAATCAACAGATCATGCAAGATAAATGTAGTGAACCCCAACATAGTGAATTCAGTCTCGCAGATATGATATCGTAATGTTTGGTATATATTCAGATAGGAGTTGGGGTAATTAAAGGTACCGTATAAGTGTTACGGAAATAAAAGTGAGTGTTATGGGAAGACAGTCAAAAATTTCAGTTCAGAAGCAACCCTACGAGCACAAGGGCGTGGAGGTAAGTAGCTAGGGATAATTATAGGCGATCAAGAACATCAAAATTCCGTCAAGTATATGATGTAATAAGCTCACAGCTTTACAAGAGTCAGAGGGTCTCCCTAAGTACTACAATGAAAGACTGGATGAGGAAATAAGGAAGAAGGCTTCAACCTAAGCATAGTGACCTAAAGAGGAAATGATCTTGTAACAACAGTCTCACTACAATATTGCATGCACTCCATAAAAAAGTGGCACCTATTGTGGCTAATGAACGGGAAGTAAAAATCAAAAGTGTTATTTTAGATCATATGAGTTACAGGAAATTCCAGTATTCGTTGGCACTAAAATAAGGATAAGGAAAGATGGGTGAGAAGGTGACAAGAATAGGTAAGGCCTCGGGATTAAGCCCATCAAAACAAGAGAGCTGATGGTTTCCGTAAGTTATAGAAAGCTCAGTATAGATTGAATTAACTTGGAGGAGTCTAAGACTAGGTGCATTTAGAAGAGATGGAATGCTTCCCTGGTAGTATAATAAGGGTGTAATTGTGATAGATAAGAGGATGACGCTCAGGCCTTTGATTAAGTAATGATTTAAAGAAAAGGTATTTCATGAATTGCACGGGATTAGAATACCCCCCATAAGATGAATCACGTTAGGATGCTATGAAATACGGTTATTGAAGAATAGTATCTTTCCTAGGTGGATCAGGCAAATTACTTCAAATATTCCCCGATGTGACGTGAGCCCTAGTGACAATGTATTATGTAAGAGGTTTCAAGTTATTAGTTGTAGATTATAGATCAACATTAAGGTGAATCAACAATGGATGGATAAAAGTTACAAAGTATTAGATGAGACTAGGTCATCATCCTTAAGATGAACAGTAATGAGGAAGCATTAGGGACTTAGATATATCATACAGGATAAGCAATAAGAGTAACCTAGAGTTAGGTAGCAGGCCTCAGTAATAATAAACTGAAGTAAGTGTAATGGTATAGTATGACCTACCTAGATGCAGTAAAGTCATAAGGAAAGATAACTGAGGCTATGAAACAAAATATGTCAATAGTCGTAAGTCTGACAAAGTACCGAGCGAAGAACTTCAGTACACCTATAGATGCCCAGAGGAATAGCTTGTCATAATTTTGTATATGTTCACAAAGTGAGGCCTAAAGATTAGCTAACAGCTGGAGGAACAAGGAGAGAAGAGTCGCATAGGCGCACTTACAAGGTCAGAGTCGTACATGCTGCATGACAGAAGGTAGCAACAGTTACAAGATTGGAAGAATAATGATCACAAGCCGTGGTGTGAGAAAGAGGCCTAAAGAGGGGGGAATGCCTTGGCCTTCGGATTTATTCACATAATAGTTGCCTAGATGGCAAGGACAATATTAAAGTATTCATAAAAGTTATAGGTTATGAGACTGATAGGCACATCAATCAACATTCGAGGACGAATGATCCAAAGGGGTGAATGATGTTACTGATAAGTGGGGATTTTGACCACTTATTTAAGACTTTTGACTTTCGTTTTAGTTCAAAAATGACTAAAGTTATTCCCAAAAACCGATGAAATATGCTTACTTGCAGAAGTATTGGAAAATGAGCCAAAGTGATGAAATTCAACTCAAGAAGGAGTGATTTTGAACAAGGACAAAAATCAAGCAAAAAGGCTAAAGTGTGGACCGCAGAATTCTGTCTGCGGCCGCAGAACAAGAAGAAAATTTGACAAGTGCTGGAATGCAAAGTGCGGACCGCACAATAATTGTGTGGCCGCAGAATTCAAGAATCAGGGAATTGGGAATTCAAGACAATCAAGATCTGCTGACCACACTATAATTATGCAGTCACAGAAATCAAATGTGCGGCCGCACCCAGAATTGTGTGGTCCGCACAACTCAAGAAGTGCGGCCGCAGTTCAGAATTGTGCGGCCACAGAAACCACTCCTGTCAAGAGCTATAGCAAAGTGCGGACCGCACACAAAATTGTGCAGCAGCAGAACCTCCTAAAGGGAAATTTTGTCCGAAAATTTTAGCTTTGTATAAATAGACTATTTTCACGAAATTAGGTCAAGTTTTGAATATCTGAAAGTTGGTAGCCATTTTTCTTTACTGTTTTAGGAAACTTTATTATAGCTTGTCAATTTTACATTGGATTTTCATATATTTATCATTAAATATGAGTTAAATCATCTTTTCTTCTTTATTTTCTTCATCATCCACTATGAGTAGCTAAATTTCTAGCTAGGGTTGTGACCCAACCCTAGTGTGGGTACCTAATGGGTGTTTGATTTAGGGATTGTATATGGTTGGGTGTCTAATATTTAGCCTAGTTCTTGCTATAATTGTAGAATAATGGTTGCAAACATTGATTCAAGCCTATTTGACATAGTATCTACTTGAGAAAGAGAGACTTAGTCTAGGAAAACTTGGCTAACAAGAAATTACGATGAACTCAAGAAATTGATAGTCCCAATTAAAGGGTTGAATCTAGAGATAGTAAAACCCGACTTGAGCATCTATCAATTGTTTTGTACATTACCCATTTGGACTTGAGAAAGCCAAATTAGGCAAAACCACTCTATTACCGAGAGGTATTGAGTAGGTAATTGTGTGTTGATTGCTATAATACACCCCGACCAATAAAACCCGCTCTAAAGCCCAAAACCCGTTAGGCAAACACCTAGGTGGAAGTCACAACCCTAGATCTTTTACATACTTGAAAAAAAACACCAAAAATATTATTCTCTAGATTTACATTTGCAAACCGTAGCATAATTTAGAAGTAGAATCAAAACACAGTTGTGGAAGTGCATCTTAGACACTTTACGTGCTTAATCTGAATATATACCTACTACCATCTATGCTCCCTATAGATTCGATCACGATTCCTAGTGGATATCATTATTGCAATCGACCGCTTCACAGCCCCAAACTGAGGTGTGATTTGGGCGAGATCAGTTACACCCCATGTTTTCGTACGTAAAAGTATGTTATAAGTCAATCGATGTAAGCTCAGAAATAAGATCATCTTTAAAAGTATATAAAGTAAGTTAATCATGTTACTTTGGAGGTTAGAATTCTTTAAGATCATGGATAACAAGTACCAAGAGGGTTGAAAGGCTTAGAAGCTAAACAAATTGAAGAAAATAAGTTTCGTCGAATGTCGATAAGTTGGGAATCTTATAACATGTACTTTTGGGGTGAGACTAGGGTGATTAACATGATAAGGAGGTTATGTTATGATTTATTTTATTCGTATGATAGTCGTGTATTACCTTTTAAAGTCAAGCGAGTTGTGGAACAAAAGTTGGCAAAGATCATCACAAGTATTGCACCATGTGCGTCCCAAGGTGCGTATAATGAATATGAGACTTGTTAATCATAATTTAAATAAGTGTAAAGTCATAATATGACTATATATGATGTTTAGATATAAAATATAAAGTTTAGGAAAAATCGCGAAAAACCCGACTAAGGATTTGCCTTCTAATGAAGCTTTTTGAGCAATACATTTTGTGTAATATGTGAGGTCTTTTTGGGACATATTATATACCAAATTTAAGTTCTTGGAATTGAGTTTCCAACGCTCTTAACCGTTCGTTCATATGATATCCGGATAAAAAGATATAAGTGTCGGAAGAAGGGCCAATGCTAGGGTGCCAAGCTAGCACCTCTTTGACTTTTCAAAAGTGGATATATATATCCCTTATGTCGCCTCTTTCTTCATTTTTCCGCAGACCACGACAAAACTAAGACCACAAACTTACCCTTAAGCTCTCTACAAGGGTTTCAAAGAAGATTAACATTCCGGGTACGAAATCAAGAAATGATAATATTAGAACGATCTTTACAACGTAAGTATCATTATACAACCTCTCTTTTTCTTTGTACTTTGAGTTTTAGGAGGTACTTCATAGTTAATAAAATGCCTACTTTCTGTATTTTATCTTTTAAATATCAAGG
Organism: Nicotiana otophora; assembly: GCA_000715115.1. Classification (NCBI taxonomy): domain Eukaryota; kingdom Viridiplantae; phylum Streptophyta; class Magnoliopsida; order Solanales; family Solanaceae; genus Nicotiana; species Nicotiana otophora. The sequence goes on along the minus strand of AWOL01S0036872.1, from coordinate 23,858 downwards.
AAAGTTGATAAATTTATTTCCTAATAGTTAGAACACACGGGACGATGATCAGAAGCCATGAGTTTGCTTTATTTAACTTTTAGTGGATTATTTTGTAGTCCATTTATGTTGGCCTATTTTGCTGCTGGTTTATGGAGTTTAGAAGGATAAAGGGCTTGAAAAAATTCCATATGTGGTAGGGTAGTGGTCTGGCCGCTCGCCGTTGCAATTTCAGGCTAATTGATAACTTGTTGATTGGGTGTGTTATGGTATATTTGGATTTTTTATTATATTAAAGGCCCCGAATTGTAGTTAGGTTATTTTTGAGTTGATGATTGTATTGTGTTGTTGTCTCACTTATAGTAGGCTTGAGGGAGCAGTAAAATCAGGGAAAATGTTGCCCGTTATTTTAGAATCGAGTTATCATTTGAGATACGTGGTATACTTGCGCCATCTATGTTGTACATGTATTTCTTTGTTATAGGGTTGGCGCGCTAGTTGTCATAAGTTTGTTGTTGAGTTGAATTGACGACTTGGGGTATGTTAAGGCTATCTATTCTTTCCTTTTGGCATGATCCATATGATACAACGAAACGAGCAAGCACGCAACTTTTACAAATGATTATATTCTTAGAAGTACTAGGGTTGCCTATGTTCTTGATTCCCCATATGTCCTACTATCATATCGTTTGTTCATGGGACTCAGAAAATATTTAAGTTGATAAAGATTATTTCGTGATATTAACCGAAGGCATATTGATCTTATGGGATTCTGAGAGATCTTATTGGCTTACTTCTTATATATTGCATTCATTTATACATTTACATTGACCCATGACCAGATGATGTTATATACGTGTATATTATATATATATATATGGGGTATGGGGAAAGGTTATGGCGTTATATACGCACCACCTGATCAGCTGGTATATGTTGATGATTTCTCCCACAGAGGCCGAGATATATGATGGGATGCCCTCGGAGGCTTAATGATGTTATGTATTCATATACCTATGCATGATGTGACATTTATATGCATATGCATGACATTAAAATATTTCATGATTCACAGAGCTATTCAGACTTACAGGTTGAGTTCTTTACTCCATGTTTCTTTCATGTCTTTTATATACTACTTTCATGCCTTACATACTCGGTACTTTATTTGTACTTACGTTTCTTTTACCTGGGGATGCTGTATTTCATGTCCGCATGTCCCGATAGACAGGTTGAGAGTCCTCCTAGTAGGCTATCAGCTCAGCGGAAGGTATTGTTGCACTCCACTTGCTCCGGAGTTGCCTATTTGGTCAGTATGATTTGGACATGTATTAATTGATATGGCGGAGCCCTGTCCCAGCCTTTATGATGTTTATGTACACTTAGAGGCTTGTAGACAGATGTCATATATATGGATACTTGTATGGCCTTGTCGGCTTATGTTTTGGGTGTGCAAATTATCATGTCGTCCTTATAGGTCTGTATGTCACATGTATAAGTTTCTATATCATGTTGGGTCGTCCTATGTCTAGTATTCCCTTATGTTTTATTCCGGTTTTCTCATGACGGGCGTTATGGCCCATTTACTCGTGATAGTGTGATAAGAAAAATGTGTTATGTTGGTACTCGGTTGAGTAAGGCACCGGGTGCTCGTCGTGGCCCTTCGATTTGGGTCGTGACAAATTCCTTCTAAAGCGAATATCCCATGAGTTGTTCTCCCTAAGTTGCTTCGCAATAGCATCTCTATGTATAGCAAAATCATATAAATCAGAAAATTCTTCCTGCAAAATAGATTCACCTAGCCATTTATCTTTCTAGAACTTGATTGTTGCTTCATCTCCTACTTGTATTCTTGTCTTGCTAAACAGTTGCCAAAGTTCGCTAATGTGTTTCCATGGACCCACCCTATGTGGCCCTGAAGGTATTCCGGTATATCAGAATTTCTTACCACTATACTTTGTCTCCACTATTTTCCTCCAAAGTGTATTCTCTTCTTTGCTATATTTCTATAGCCATTTCATCACTACAGGGGTGGCTCAAGCGTGAGGCTAGTAAAATCTTTGCTTTAGGTCCCTACAATTTGAGGTCCCAAAATATATTAATGGTGGAATACATAATAATATGTTCGCTTTGACCATATTGAAGTTTGAAGAAACAAGTACAAAATCAATATAAAAATAAAGAAATAAATAATGTCCATTTTTTAATATTAGAAATATATTAGAACTTTAAATTAAACTATTTAAATATTCATATTAGTACATAAAAAATTTTACAACAAGATCCAAGGTAATGTATTACAAACGCATGGCTAATATCTTATTAACTTAAATTAACTCTTGCTAATGTAAATAATAATATTACTATGTGAAGTTAAAAAATTTATATCTCGTAAGACTACTACGCTAAAAATTAGTACGAAAAGAAAAGAAAAGAAAACATTAAATTTTTTGCCTGTGTGTGCATAGGTGTATAAAACTTGAATACTTATTAAATTTTTGCTTTAAGCAACTGATTTTGTTGAACCGCCCTTCTACCAATAAGCCATTGCAATGCCATTTGAGGTTTCGAATTCCCAATCCCCTTTTATCTTTGGGAATGATCACCTTTTCCCACTTAAAATTTCATTATTTTGGACACAAATTACTAATTATATATATATATATAAGTAAATAGGGACTAGTATTAAAAAAAGAAGAGAAAAATAGAAAGTGAAATTCACCGAAACACAATTCTTGATTGTGAAACGAGTCGCCTACGTCTGACTTTCACACTACATTTGGTAGGGCGCTAGTTCTTTAAAGGTGTTATAAAATCTTGAATTATGGTGGATGTCCATTACCACCAAAGGAGTAATGCTCACTACTCTTCTCCATTATCTTCATAACTTTCACTACTATAATACTTATGGAATTATGAGTGTAACTCCATAACCTCCCTATGATCTTCCTCCATTATCTCAAATGCTTAAATGACATATTTCTTCATTTTTCATGCCTATATAAAGGTCTTGTAATAGATGGAAAGAATACACAATTGAAGAAGAAACAAGAATCTCTCCTCTCTTTCTCTCTATATCTCTTAGCTTGTTTTTCTTTGTTTCATATTGTTACTTTGAACTATATTTTATAACTCATTATCAGCGCGATATTCTAATTTTTCATTTCTATCATTACCTCCAAAGGCAGAAGACAACATATTTTTTGGTAGAATAGGAAAAGCCAGCAACCTAAAATTAATTTGGTTGAGGCAATGAAAACCTCTACATTTCGTATGCCACGTTAATCAGTTTGCTTCTATGTTGTCCAGGGAGTATTATTTTTAATTATACCATGTATTTTAAATCTTGACAAGGTGGGTTGCTCTGATGGTAAGCACCCTCCACTTCCAACCAAGAGGTTGTAAGTTCGAGTCACCCCAAGAGCAAGGTGGGGAGTTCTTGAAGGGAAGGATGCCGAGGGTCATTTTGGAAACAGCCTCTCTACCCCAGGGTAGGGGTAAGGTCTGCGTACACACTACCCTCCCCAGACCCCACTAGTGGGATTATACTGGGTTGTTGTTGTTGTGTATCATAAATATAGAAAGAGGAAATTGATAATAGTAGTTACAATTGTTTTCTGCCAGCATGAGTCACCACTGCCAAGAAGCAAAGATGAATATATTCCTTTCCATTGAGCAGTGCCACTAAGAGAATCGAGCTTTAACACTCGAGTTTCATTGTTCTCCGTAATAATGTCTACTAAGAAAACGTCTCGGAGTATCAGGAAAATACGGTACCTATTTATGTAACCTACATTGTTTATGCATACACAAGCATTTCTAGCATGCATGAGTTTATATTTGTTGAAATTGATAAGGTGGCATTGGCTTAGTTATTATCATAAATACAAGTTGGTTACGTTGATATAGGATTAGTATTTTGTGAATATCATATACCAACATGAATACTATATATATACATATATAATATTCACTCATTACTGTATGCGCCCAAGTGTCTTCGTTACATTACATATTGAATTTATCATCTGATATTTTATATACAGTGATTTTGCTTTTGTTTTGTGGTTGTGCGTGAGGTATGAATGATTTTTTATTTTCGATTGTCGCCTAAACTAGAAGAAAAAATCTTAGAAGATGTAAGTTTCTGTTTAGCCATAAATTTTTGGTGTTTTTCATCGTCAAAGTCGGACACAAAATATAACCCAAGAATTGATTTGTTACAGCAAATTTGTTGCATTGTTTTTGTATTGTAGCCATGAAAAGGAAAAACTGATTGGTGGTATAATTTTGGTAAGACCTTTGATCTATTTTAAGTAGTTCTTTAATATTACTTTTTCAATGATGAAACGAGTTGCACCAAATCTAACTAAAGGTACGTCCGTTTTATATGTTCATGGTATATGAAAATAGATGAGTAATATTTTTACAGGGTCAGAAGAGTCTAATATACTTTGGCATATTATATTATTAATTGAGGGTAAGACAGTAAATTCAAGTCTCACCGCACCATGAGGATAAGACATTGGGTCAAGTCCTGGTGCACCATGATAATAAGATTTTGGGTTAGAGTCCCAATGCCTTATGGATTAACATGTTTTTATAAGGGTAAGATATTAGGTTCGAGTCCTAATGCACCATATTGATGATATAATGATGACTAAGGCAAAATAATGTGCTTTAGATATAAATCTCGTCCCACTAGATATGCTTCATTCCCTAGAGTGAATATGATAGCAGGACATAATAAATCTAAATGAAGACAAGTGGTTGACCAGTGAACGTGGGCGTTCCAAAGATCAAAACAATAATAGTCATCACTATGATTATATAAAGGAGAACAATAAGGGTTCTCAAAATAGTCCTTCAAAGTGTGAGGGCAATGTCTACCATCAAATTAGTATGAAAAAAATAATAAAACACGCTGCTGATTATGATTCATTCCTTGAAGAGAATGTGACTTGTGATAAGCATTGAGAATGCAGACTCATTCCTAAAAGAGAATATGGCAATATGTGATAAAAGTAATGAATAAAGACATACAATGCATGATTTGATGAACACCAAACAACTCACCTCTAAGGGAGGTTTGAGTGAAATAAAGAGAATAAATATTATTGTATGATTAGATGAATATTTCATTGGTCGCGTACATGTGATACGCCAAAATATATTTTGTTGTGCCTTATAAAAGGTTATTAAAGGCAAAATTAAAGCAAGAAATAATTTTGCTTATGATAATTTTGGCCGTGACAATTTATTATGATATGATTTTCTCCGTGAGAAGACATTAGTGTGACAAACGATCTTGTAATATAAAATTAATTAAGAGCTCCGGAAGAATTAATTTGTCACTATCCGGATGAATGGAATTATTCATGATATTGATATTGTAGTAAGTCTCAAACGAAACTTTTTTTATTTTCAAATATATTAGCCAAAGTGGTTGGCATATTGAGACTATAAATGAAAGGAAGATTGAATATCTCATATTACTATAATCATATCGGATAAATATTAAAGGTTATCCAGTTTTTTTTCTATTTATACTACACAATTATAAGCATGATGATGGAATCATATGCCACAAGTAAACTAGAGGTTTACTCAAACAAATATCAGTTGGCATGACCGGTTGGCCATCCCGGTTCAATTATGATGCGAAAACTTGATTGAAAATTCACATTGGCATATATTGAAGAAATTGAAGATTCTTCAAAAATTCTCTTGTGCTGCTTATTCTCATGATATACCAGTTAAGGTTGGGATTGAATCCCTTGATTTTTGGAACATATAAAATGGTGATAAATATATGGGACTCAGTCACCTGCCATGTAGACCGTTTACTATTATATGATTTTAATAGATACATCTATTGTATGGTCACATGTGCATTTGTTATCAACTTGCAGTTTGACTTTTGCAAGGTTGATTGCTTAAATTATTAGAGCACAGTTACAGAATATAAATTATGATAATTTATCTTGATAATGCTAGTTTAAATTCAAGTAGGTTTAGCAGAAATTGCATGCCACTAATTATAGCTAAATCGTTGGTTATGAGAACAAAACTCCCAAATAGAAATTTGGTATGAGATGTATTATTTAATATACAGCAACACTTGTACGCATCTAGCCAAGTTATGAAAAGTTCTCCCTATTACAATCGGTTCAGGGTCAGGAACCAAATAATTTTTATATAGAAATATGAATGTGCTATATGATATAATTATGCCACCACAATGCACAAATATGGGTTTTCAAAGAAGGTTGAGAAATGTGTTGGCGATCCCAACATTAAGAGAAGAAAATGGGCAGCTGAGAAAGTGATATGTGGAATGAATTATTATGAATACATTTAGATCCTCGTACAAGNTGCCTTATAAAAGGTTATTAAAGGCAAAATTAAAGCAAGAAATAATTTTGCTTATGATAATTTTGGCCGTGACAATTTATTATGATATGATTTTCTCCGTGAGAAGACATTAGTGTGACAAACGATCTTGTAATATAAAATTAATTAAGAGCTCCGGAAGAATTAATTTGTCACTATCCGGATGAATGGAATTATTCATGATATTGATATTGTAGTAAGTCTCAAACGAAACTTTTTTTATTTTCAAATATATTAGCCAAAGTGGTTGGCATATTGAGACTATAAATGAAAGGAAGATTGAATATCTCATATTACTATAATCATATCGGATAAATATTAAAGGTTATCCAGTTTTTTTTCTATTTATACTACACAATTATAAGCATGATGATGGAATCATATGCCACAAGTAAACTAGAGGTTTACTCAAACAAATATCAGTTGGCATGACCGGTTGGCCATCCCGGTTCAATTATGATGCGAAAACTTGATTGAAAATTCACATTGGCATATATTGAAGAAATTGAAGATTCTTCAAAAATTCTCTTGTGCTGCTTATTCTCATGATATACCAGTTAAGGTTGGGATTGAATCCCTTGATTTTTGGAACATATAAAATGGTGATAAATATATGGGACTCAGTCACCTGCCATGTAGACCGTTTACTATTATATGATTTTAATAGATACATCTATTGTATGGTCACATGTGCATTTGTTATCAACTTGCAGTTTGACTTTTGCAAGGTTGATTGCTTAAATTATTAGAGCACAGTTACAGAATATAAATTATGATAATTTATCTTGATAATGCTAGTTTAAATTCAAGTAGGTTTAGCAGAAATTGCATGCCACTAATTATAGCTAAATCGTTGGTTATGAGAACAAAACTCCCAAATAGAAATTTGGTATGAGATGTATTATTTAATATACAGCAACACTTGTACGCATCTAGCCAAGTTATGAAAAGTTCTCCCTATCACAATCGGTTCAGGGTCAGGAATCAAATAATTTTTAAATAGAAATATGAATGTGCTATATGATATAATTATGCCACCACAATGCACAAATATGGGTTTCCAAAGAAGGTTGAGAAATGTGTTGGCGATCCCAACATTAAGAGAAGAAAATGGGCAGCTGAGAAAGTGATATGTGGAATGAATTATTATGAATACATTTAGATCCTCGTACAAAAAAATATTAACTTGAAGTTCAAGTAATAATTCATTTGCAAACTATTGCCAGACGCATTTGCTGACCCAAAGCTAAATGTCATATTTGAGCTGCTAATGTTCCAAATAGAATAAAGTCCATGATGGACATAGTCTATGGAACGCATGAAGCGTAATAGACTAATCGATTCCAAAAATAAAGTCCTTGAAGAAGGAGAGGAGAAAATGAAAAAGATGGTCATACTAAGGAGGCAAGTGCTCTATAAGAGCACCACGACATAACAATTTATAAGACCTCGTGGGAGAGGCGTGGGTATCTGAAAATAATGCGATCTCGATAAGTTATGTCTTTATTGAGTGACGATGGAACCGCCATAAAATGATCGTCGACGATATTGTTAATATAATATGGCTCTCAATATTATTGATGAGGATCTTGAGCTCAAATCTGTCATTAAATTTGGACAGATAAATGATTAGCCAAATGAAAAATACACAATAAAAATTTGACTGTGCCTGAAAAATGTGAAGTCGGACGGATAATCTTAACACCTGAAAATATAAAGGCAGTAGAGATATAAATGTGTTCTTGTATGAAGAAAAAATCAAGTCGATAGACATAAAGACGACTTGTGGCACAAGAAGATTTATAAATATACTGGCATTGATTATATAGAGACATGTTCTCCTGTGGTGGATGTAGTCATTTCAGGTTTTAATCTGGCAATACATGAAAAACTTGATATGCGTATAATGAAAATCATTGAAGGATTTAAATTATTCTGAAGCATAATAAGGTTTTCAAGAAATTTATTAAATAAAGCTTCAACAAATCCTTATGTGGATTAGAGCAGTCATGACGTATATAATTTATTTTTGTGTCTATGTAATTAGTACACTAATGTATCGTGCTAGGACCATGAGTATAACAATATACTAGTGAGATATAATTTTATTCCTATATGAAGATATTGGAATACTAGGAGTCATTGATATAGGTTTGTTTATTCTAACAAATATTGCCAAAGTTTTATTGGTTATGCAAATGCAGGCATTTTCTGAAGTTCGTTCTTCAAACAATCTATTTGTATGTGAGGGTACTGCCATATTATTATTTCACAAGGAAATCAATTGTTGATACTTATTCAATAATGTCAATATACTAGTAACTGATAAATCAAGTCACTCAACACACAACCGGTGTGTGACTTTACTTTGAAGAGAAGACTCCAATAATAGTGAAGACGATGATGTTTGCTTATCTCAATTGAAAAAAGGATATATTGAAGAAGACAGAATAAATCATATATTTCATCAAAGTTCTTTATCAAACACAATCTTCACCGAATGGTGAAATAGATGTTCAATAAATTTGTTCTCTTGATAATTTGGTAATTCTATTCAACGAAGCATGATCAACCTCAACATTTGAGAAGTTGGTATATATGATCGGAACACATCATCCAGGTGAAATAAATTGATGTTTTCATCAGGGGGGCAAATACGCGTTGTACTCTTTTTTCCTTAGCTACGGTTTTCTCCCACTGGGTTTTTCTAGCAAGGTTTTTAATGAGGCAGCAAGCAATGCGTATTACATGATATGTATACACTTTTTCCTTCACTAGGATTTTTTTCCCATAAGGTTTTTTTTTCTAGCAAGGTTTTTAATGAGGCAGCAAGCAATGCGTATTACATGATATGTATACACTTTTTCCTTCACTAGGATTTTTTTCCCATAAGGTTTTTTTTTCTAGCAAGGTTTTAGCGAAGTACATTATTTATGAACATTCAAGGGGGAGTGTTATAAAATCTTGAATTATGGTGGATGTCCATAACCACCAAAGGAGTAATGCTCACTACTCTTCTCCATTATCTCCATAACTTTCACTACTATAATACTTATGAAATTATGAGTGTAACTCCATAACCTCCCTATGATCTTCCTCCATGATCTCAAATGCTTAATGACATATTCAATGACATATTTCTTCATTTTTCATGCCTATATAAAGGCCTTGTAATAGATGGAAAGAATACACAATTGAAGAAAAAATAAGAATTTCTCCTCTCTTTCTCTATATATCTATTAGCTTATTTTTTTTTTTTTTTATATTATTACTTTGAGCTATATTTTATAACAAAAGGGGTATTTTAAAGGGTATTTTTTTTCTATAAAAGATCTATCCTCCAATGTAAATATCTTTTTCCTGATGAGCCTAAACCGTCAACCTCATCATTTAGTCTTGTCAGTTCCTGGATTGCCTTTCTCTTACCAATCAGCATGGGCGGAGCTAGGTGGGCCACTAAGAAATGCTAAGATTCGAAGCTCTAATTAACAATACTTAGCTAACACGGTGAAAACGGCCCCAAAAAGTTAGAACATGCAATGAAAACTCCAAGCAGTAAGAAAAGAGACAATATTTGGAGATTGAAGAAAAAGAGAGAAAGGTAAGAACCCAAGAAATCTTACCTCAAAAACGTCCTAGCAAAGAAAACTTTGATAAACCCAAGAAAAAGCATCCACCCTTTAAAACTTAAGGGACTATTTTCATCTTTTTTTTCAAGAAAGAACAAGATAACCGTACACATAAACAAAATAATGACAGCTAAAAAACTTTCTTATACTGGGAGAGCTCAACTAGACCACAATGTCTTGTTTGGCATGCAGGCATTCTTGGCGTCTTGTTTGGCATGCAGGCATACTTGGCACAGCTAAAATTCTAAAACTTAATTGATACGCTTATATACGGTCGAAATAGATTTCGACCGTCGTACGATTGTTCGAGGTCGAAACTTAATGGATCGAAGTAAGACTTCGAGACGGGTTCCGAAGATAGTACAAACAAGCTTCGGATTTTAAGTATAGGTCAAACACCGAGTTCGAAGTCATCATCGAGCTCGGGTCCGAATCGAACTAAGATGAGATAATTTTGAGCTTAAGGGGCAGAGGCCAACCGGGACCGAGTCCGAATCATCACCTGATACCGAGTCCATATCGAGCTCTAGAAGCATTACCGACCAACACCGAGGCCGATCGAGTTCGAGCTCACAGACAAGAACCGTTGCAAACATACTAAGGGAGAGAATCTCGGCGGAAATTAAGAAAAAGGTGATTTATCATGAATTCTCCACTATGTATTTTTAATTATATCTAATGTAAGATCCTCTACTATAAAGAGGATGGCTACATTTCTGTAGACGGCAGTTTTTTTGGCTTACATTGTAATTCAAACACCATATTCTCCTATATTGAAGAGTTCTTCTTTTAAATTTGATAAATTGATTCAACTTTCTTAGTCCTAAAAATCATCTTCTTTACAACTTTGTTTACTTGGCATTCTTTGCAATCCGTATTTGATATTTCTATTTATCCTTACGATTTGTATTAAGCTATACCACATATCCACCGAACACGTCACCTCTTACACGTGCGCTATCAAGGGTAATGATTTGGAGGACGATGAAATCGAATCTATGTTGTTGAAAAGGTTTGGAGAGAACTTCTCGAAGGGAGCAATGATTTGGTATCACAACCTACCACTTAATTCGATTGATTCATTTGCCATGTTAGAAGATTCTTTCGTAAAGGCACACGCCGGGGCCATAAAGGTCGCAACAAGGAAATCAGACCTCTTCAAGGTAAGACAAAAGGATAACGAGATGCTAAGGGAGTTCGTATCTCGTTTTCAAATGGAACGAATGGATCTGCCACCAGTCACAGATGATTGGGCTGTTCAAGCTTTCACTCAAGGTTTGAACGAACGAAGTTCGACAGCATCACGGCGACTGAAGCATAACCTGATCGAGTACCCATCTATCACTTGGGTCGACGTGCACAATCAGTACCAATCAAAAATTAGAGTCGAAGACGATCAGTTGGGGGTTGAACCCGCTGGTCGAAGGGATATCAATCGAGAACAAGGTCCGATCAGTGATCGATATCGACCGTATAACGGAAACCACAGAATCAATGAATCGAGACGTAACCCTGGAAAAATCAACAAAAAAAGTAATCGAGGTCAAGGGTCTCAGGGACCGATGAACAGAAGTGGGTTTGACAGGCCTACTGGATCTAAGGAAGTGCCTCGGTTATCGGAGTATAACTTCAGCATTAATGTATCCGCTATCGTGTCGGCTATCGAATGCATCAAAGACACTAAATGGCCTCGACCCATGCAGACCGATCCTGCCCAGAGAAATCCCAATCAAATATGCGAATATCATGGCACCCATGGCCACAGAACAGAAGATTGCAGGCAACTAAGAGAGGAGGTATCCCGGTTATTCAATAAAGGGCACCTTCGAGAATCTTTAAGCGACAGCGTGAAGAACCATTTCAAAAATAGGGATTTCGGCAAGCAGAACGAACAAGAAGAACCACAGCACGTCATTCACATGATCATCGATGGTGTCGATACCCCTCAAGGGCCGGTGCTTAAATGCACTAAGACATCAATTATGAGAGAAAAGCGATCTCGAACTCAAGATTACGCACCCATAGGAATTTTGTCTTTCAATGATGAAGATGCAGAAGGAGTCATACAACCTCATAATGATGCACTAGTAATATCCGTACTTATGAATAAAACTAAAGTTAAGCGTGTGTTAATTGATCCAGGAAGCTCGGCCAACATCATTAGGTTGAAGGTCGTACAGTAACTCAGTCTATAGGACCGGATCGTACCCGTGACCCTGGTCCTAAACTGATTCAACATGGCATGTGAAACCACTAAAGGCGAGATAATTATGCGATAAACGTGGCCGAGACCATCCAGGAAATGAAGTTCCATGTAATCGAAGGCGACATGAGGTACAATACCCTTTTTGGAAGGCCATGGATCCACAACATAAGAGCCGTACCCTCGTCCCTACACCAGGTTCTTAAATTCCCAACATCGAGGGGGGTCATAACAGTGTACGGAGAGAAACCGGCCACAAGATAAATGTTTGTCATCGAGGAAGCAAATCCGATATCCTCGCCTTCGCCAATAAAGGGATCGAGCTCAAAAGGGGAACAAGATGCCAAATAGCAATCACAGACACCAGCTTTAATCCAACCAAAAAATCAGAAGATCGATGAAGATGATGATCATAGGATTCCTCGATCCTTCGTGTTTCCCGATGATTCTGACGCCACCCGATCAACGATCGAAGAATTGGAGCAAGTCATATTAATCGAGTGTTTGCCTGAATGAAAGGTATACCTGGGAACGAGATTAACCCCCGAACTCAAGAAAAGACTTATTCAATTTCTTATAGATAACATGGATTATTTTGCTTGGTCCCATTTAGATATAACAGGAATTCCACCGAATATAACGACACATCGGCTGAGCTTAGACCCTAGGTTCAGACCGGTAAAGCAAAAGAGAAGACCCCAGTCCGAGGTAAAGCACGCATTCATAAAGGACGAGGTAACCAAACTTCTCAAAATAGGGTCCATTCGGGAGGTGAAATATCCTGAATGGTTAGCCAATATAGTTGTAGTGTCTAAAAAAAGGTAACACACTTAGAATGTGTATAGATTATAAGGATTTGAACAAAGCATGCCCCAAAGATTCTTTTCCGCTGCCCAACATCGATCGCATGATCGATGCCATGGCCGGCCACGAGATCCTTACTTTTCTTGACGCCTATTTTGGGTATAATCAAATCCAAATGAACCCCGAAGACCATGAAAAGACTTCATTTATCATCAAGTATGAAACATATTGTTATAATGTGATGCTCTCTGGGCTAAAACATGTAGGAGCTACTTACCAACGCCTAGTAAATAAAATGTTCGAACAACAAATAGGTAAATCAATGGAAGTTTATATTGATGACATACTAGTTAAGTCCCTGCGCGTAGAGGACCATTTGACCCATTTGCAGGAAACGTTCGAGATTTTAAGGAAATACAACATGAAGCTCAACCCCAAGAAATGTGCTTTCGGGGTCAGTTCGGGCAAGTTCCTCGGCTTCATGGTGTCAAATCGGGGGATCGAGATTAAGCCCGATAAAATTAAGGCTATCGAAGACATCACCATCGTAGACAGCGTGAAAGCTGTACAGAGGCTAACGGGACGGATTGCAGCCTTAGGCCGATTCATTTCGAGGTCGTCAGATCGAAGTCACAAATTTTTCTCTCTACTCAAAAAGAAGAATGATTTCACTTGGACCCCGGAATGCCAACAGGCATTATAGGAATTAAAACGATATCTATCGAGCCCACTACTGCTTCATACTCCAAAAATAGACGAAAGACTTTTCTTGTACTTGGCAGTATCGAAAATTGTGGTAAGCGGTATCCTAGTTCGAGAAGAGCAAGGTACGCAATTTTCTGTTTATTATATAAGTCAAACCTTAGGAGAAGCAGAAACTAAATATCCGCACCTAGAAAAATTAGCACTTGCATTGATAAGCGCCTCTAGAAAGTTAAGACCGTACTTTCAATGTCACCCCATATGCGTATTATCCACTAAACCGCTTCGTAATATTTTGAACAAGCCTGAACTATCAGGCCGATTGGCCAAATGGGCCGTTGCACTCAGTGGGTACGATATCGAATATCAACCCCGTACAGCCATCAAGTGTCAACTACTAGCGGACATCGTGGCCGATTTCACGCCGACCCTCGTACCCGAAGTCGAAAAAGAACTCTTATTGAAATTGGGTACGTCGTCGGGGGTATGGTCCCTTTTCACGGATGGGGCTTCGAACGTGAAGGGGTCCGGGCTAGGCATCGTTTTAAAGCCACCCACGGGTAACACTATTAGGAAATCTATCAAAACTACTAGGTTGACTAACAACGAGGCCGAGTATGAGGCCATGATTGTAGGTCTCGAGCTAGCTAAAAGCTTGGGAGTAGAAGTCATCGAAGCCAATTGTGACTCTTTGCCGGTGGTAAATCAAGTAAACAAAACCTTCGAAGTTCGAGAAGATAGAATGCAAAGGTATTTGGACAAACTGCAGGTCACTTTGCACCATTTCAAAGAACAGACTTTACAGCATGTTCTAAGAAAGCAAAATAGTGAGGCTGATACATTTGCAAATTTGGGATCATCGGTCGAGGAAGGCAAGATAAGCTCGGGGACTGTCGTTCAACTCTCGAGATCTGTGATCGAAAAAGGTCATGCCGAGATAAATTCTACGAGCTTAACCTGGGATTGGAGGAATAAATATATTGAATACTTAAATAATGGAAAGCTCCCATCGGACCCTAAATTTTCGAGGGCCCTACGAACCAAAGCTGCTCGATTCACATTAAATGGAGATGGAACGCTATATCGAAGGACATTCGATGGACCATTGGCAGTATGCTTAGGTCTATGAGACACCGATTACATCCTACGTGAGGTGCACGAGGGCACTTGTGGGAATCACTCCGGTGTCGATTCATTAGTCCGAAAATTAATTAGGGCAGGGTATTATTGGATCGATATGGGCAAAGATGCAAAGGAGTTTGTTCGAAAATGTGACAAATGTCAAAGGTTTGCACCAATGATCCATCAGCCCGGAGAGCAACTTCACTCCGTCCTATACCCATGGCCATTCATGAAATGGGGAATGGATATCGTCGGCCCTCTGCCATCGGCCCCAGGTAAAGCTAAATTCAATTTATTTATGACTGACTATTTCTCTAAATGGGTTGAAGCACAGGCTTTCCTGAAAGTAAGAGAGAAAGAGGTTATAGACTTTATTTGGGATCATATCGTTTGTCGATTCGGGATACCCGCCGAAATAGTGTGTGACAATGGAAAACAGTTTGTCGGCAACAAAGTAACAAAATTCCTCGAAGACCACAAAATAAAGAGGATATTATTAACATCGTATCACCCCAGTGGGAACGGACAGGCCGAATCAACAAACAAAACTATCATTCAAAACCTAAAGAAGAGGCTGAACGACACTAAGGGAAAATGGAGAGAAATCCTACCCGAAGTTCTTTGGGCATATCGAACAACATCAAAATCTAGTACGGGGGCGACCCCGTTCTCCTTAGTATATGGCTCCGAAGCCTTGATTCCAGTCAAAGTCGGGGAACCTAGTGCCAGGTTTTGGTATACAACAGAAGAGTAAAATAACTAGGCTATGAACACTAGCCTCGGATTATCGGACGAAAAACAAGAAACTGCTCTCATCCAATTGGCTGCCCAAAAGCAGCGAATCGAAAGATACTATAATAGAAGAACCAAGCTTCACCATTTTAAACTCGGGGACTTAGTGCTAAGGAAAGTCACCCTCAGGACCCGAAATCCAATCGAAGGAAAACTAGGACTGAATTGGGAAGGACCGTATCAGGTTTTCGAAAACGTCGGAAAAGGATCATACAAGCTCGGTATTATAAACGGAAAACAACTACCAAGCAATTGGAATGTGTCTCACCTAAAATGATACTACTGCAAAGGTACGACCCTCACATATTCGTTTACATTTCGAAACTCACCCCTGCAGGAGTCCGATCAGGAGCTAGGATGGATCCTTCAATACGAAGTCCTAGGTCTGAAAGCACGCGTTGTACTCTTTTTTCCTTAGACCGGTTTTATCCCAAATGGGTTTTTCGGCAAGTTTTTTAATGAGGCAACCAGTGATCGTGCTAAACTTAGAAACAATTCGACAGTATCCGAGGCCTCTTTACAACCGACCTCGAATAATGGGGGCATTAGCCCTCAAATACATCAAATTTTGATGCAAGAAAGTTATTTCGTAACAACAGGGTTCCAATAGGAAAAGTTATAAGAGCCAAATGGTCAAAACGAACCATGCTCATGTAGTTGACCCGAGCCCTGACGCAAAACATGAACACATGTATAATGACTTGTAAAGAAAGTTCTCTTCTTTACCGATATCTTATATCCAAGAAATATTCCTCTATTTCGAGATTTATTATGCAAGCAGGATTGAGTTCGAGCAAGCATTCACTCGACTATTATGCCTACTGGCCACATTACTTCGAGTTCGAATCAATCACTCGTCTACTAAGCCTACGGGATACTTTTTCGAGTTCGAGCAAAGACACACTCGACCATTACGCCTACATGCCACATTACTTCGAGTTCGAATCATTCACTCGACTACTAAGCCTATGGGCCACTTTCGAGTTCGAGCAAGCACTCACTCGACCATTATGCCTACGGGCTACATTACTTTGAGTTCGAATCATTCACTCGACTACTAAGCCTATGGGCTACTTTTATATCGAGTTCGAGCAAGCACTCACTCGACCATTATGACTACGGGCTACATTACTTTGAGTTCGAAACATTCACTTGACTACCAAGCCTACGGGTTACTTTTATTTCGCGTTCGAGCAAGCACTCACTCGATCATTATGCCTACGGGCCACATTACTTCGAGTTCGAATACTCGACTACTAAGCCTACGGGCCACATTCGAGTTTGAGCAAGCACTCACTCAACCATTACGCCTATAGGCTACATTACTTCGAGTTCAAATCATTCACTCGACTACTAAGCCTACAAGCTACTTTTATTTCGAGTTCGAGCAAGCACTCTCTCAACCATTATGCCTACGGGCTACATTACTTCGAGTTCGAATCATTCACTAGACTACCAAGCCTACGGGCTACTTTTATTTCGAGTTTGAGCAAGCACTCACTCGATCATTATGCCTATGGGCTACATTACTTCGAGTTTGGATCATTCACTCGACTACTAAGCCCATGGGCTACTTTTATTTCGAGTTGGAGCAAGCACTCCCTCGACCATTATGCATACGAACTACATTACTTCGAGTTCGTATCATTCACTCGACTACTAATCCTACGGGCTACGTTTATTTCGAGTTCGAGCAACCACTCACTCGATCATTATGCCTACGGGCCACATTACTTCGAGTTCGAATCATTCACTTGACTACTAAGCCTACGGGCCACTTTCGAGTTCGAGCAAGCACTCACTCGACCATTACACCTACGGGCTACATTACTTCGAGTTCAAATCATTCACTCGACTACCAAGCCTACGGGCTACTTTTATTTCGAGTTCGAGCAAGCACTCACTCGACCATTATGCCTACGGGCTACATTACTTCGAGTTCAAATCATTCACTCGACTACCAAGCCTACGGGCTACTTTTATTTCGAGTTCGAGCAAGCACTCACTCGATCATTATACCTACGAGCTACATTACTTCGAGTTCGAATCATTCACTCGACTACTAAGCCCACGGGCTACTTTTATTTCGAGTTAGAGCAAGAACTTACTCGACCATTATGTCTACGAGCTACATTACTTCAAGTTCGAATCATTCACTCGACTACTAAGCCTACGGGCTACCTTTATTTCGAGTTCGAGCAAGCATTCACTCGACCATTACGCCTACGGGCTATATTACTTCGAGTTCGAATCATTCACTCGACTATTAAGCCTACGGGCTACTTTTATTTTGAATTCGAACAAGCACTCACTCGGCCATTATGCCTATAGGCTATATTACTTCGAGTTCGAATCATTCACTTGACTACTAAGCCTACGGGCTACTTTTATTTCGAGTTCGAGCAAGCACTCACTCGACCATTACGCCTACAGGCTACGTTATCTCGAGTTCGAATCATTCGCTTGACTACTAAGCCTACGGGCTATTTTTATTTCGAGTTCAATAAGGCACTCACTCGATCATTATGCCTCGGGCTATATTGCTTCGTGTTTGAATCCCTCGCTCAACTAATAAGCCTAAGGGCTACATCACTTCAAATTCAAACAATCACTCAACTCGACTACTAAGTGTATGAGCTACCTTATTTCAAGTTTGAGTAAGTGCTCACTCGGTTATAAAGGCTACGAAGTCCAAATTTGATCAAATTGCCTAAATCCTTATGAAAATGTTCATAAGGCGTGAATAAAATCTTCACAAGACAGGAAATAAAACAGAAGCAAGTCTGTAAAAAAGGATATTTTTATATATACAAGATTGTTTACATGATTGATTACAATATAGAAATTAAGCGCTAAGCTTCTTGGTTATCCCCGGTAGCGGTCTCTTCTCTATCAGGCTCTCCCCCATTCTCGGACCCACTCTTACTCCCATGATCATCATCATTGTTATCATCGTCATCATCAAAAACCAAGGCTTCAGCATCGGCTTCGAGTTCTTTGGCTCTTTTTATCTCTTCAGCGAGATCGAAACCTCGAGCATGGATCTCCTCGAGGGTCTCCCTCCGAGATCGGCACTTAGCAAGTTCAGCGACCCAATGTGCTCGAGTATCGGCGGTCTCGGCTGCCTCTCTTGCTTGGACCTGGGCAGCTTCAGCGTCGACCCAATAGACGGCAACGAGCGCATCCGCATCAGCCTTGGCCTTTTCGGCGTTAGATTCGGCCTTGGCAAGTTCAGAGGCCAATCGAGCCCCGAGCTCCTCTATTCTTCTTGCTTGAACCAAGCTTTTCTCCTTCATACTGTGAAGTTGGTTTTCCGACGATGATAATTGGGCTCGAGCTGCTTCTTTCTCTGCAGCAAAGCGAACCATATCTGCTTTCTACTTCAAAGACTCCACTTTTATCTCATCGTCCTCCTCACGAAGTTTTCCGATCATCTCAATTTTTTGCTGCAGCTGTGAGACCAAAATATTAGCCATCGTTCCGGTATCGAGCCCATAGGCCTTTAAAAGTATCATTACCTGTTCAGACAGATCGGTCTATTCTTGGTAAGCCTTGGCCAACTCAGCTCGGATGTCTTTTATTTCCTCTCCCCTTTGCCCTAAGAGGAGCTTAAGGGAGTTCCTCTCCTCCGTAACCCGTTGAAGGTCGGCCTCATATCGACGCAGCTCGGTTCGAGACCGAGAACATGATTCTCAATGAACTGCCGTGGCCTGCAAAGAAAGAAGAAACGAAGTTAAAAAAGAAAAGCAAACTTAAAGGTAACGTCATATAATTTAAGGCTTACCTGATTCAAAGCCTGCTGCACTTCGTGAAAAAGATCCGATGAGTCACTTGTACCGGTAGAGTCCTCGACACTAATAAACAGGTCACGAAAAGGAACCTCTCCATCATGAGGCATGTCTAATTCAAGGGCCCCCAAAGCTTGGGTTTCCCGAATCGCCCCTGCGGAAAAAGCAGGGAAGGTGGGCGAGTCTTCGATTGCTATTGCCCCAAGTGAATCACCTGGGGCATTCTATTCGATTCGAAGAGATTCGGGAAGAGCCCCTTCAGACATATCCCCCATCCGTTAGATTCGATAGGAAGCATCTTCGATTTCCAACAATTCGGGGACTCTGCCCGAATTTTTCTCCGATATACCCTCAGTTCGAGGCGGAGCCTTATGAACCACCATAGATTTAGTTGACTGTGGAACATCGGTGGTCTTCTTCATTCGGGTTGCCAGCGCAGACCCGTCATTCTCTTCTTCTTTTTCATCCCTCAGACGCATAACTGATTCTACGGTCAAAGGAATGATATTTTTGTTCGGCTTAGCCGTCCTCTTCTTCGGTTTTTGATCTTCGAGGACGGGGGCTCTTTTCCTCTTATTATCTTTCACCGACTTTGGGACAGAGGCCGAAGCCTCTTCCTCGACGGACGAGGGCCTCAAAACCGCGTCTTTGCCCAGACCTACATATGGGAAATTTTATTAAAGTGTGTGAAAAGCATCTTGTTCGAACTACCAAAAGATAGGAGAAAGGTGCTTACCATAATTTTTGGCCTCCCATCGGCTCTTTGACAAATCACGCCATGAGCGATCGGCGTATGAGGAGGTCGAAACCAGATCACGTACCCAGTTCTTGAGATCGGGCATCCAGGGAACCGCTGCATCACAAAAGGGGAATGTTGGTGAGAAAGGAAATGAAAGGACAAAATAGTAGAAGATAACAGCAGAATTACACTTACGCTTCATGTTCCACTCCTCAGGAAAAGGCATCTTTTCGGTCGGAATCATGTCCGAAGTCCTTACTCGAACGAACCTGCCCATCCAGCCTCGATCCTTATCCTCGTCTATACTCGAGAACAGATCCTTGGTAGCGCGTCATTGGAGTTTTATTAACCCTCCTCAAAAAAGACGAGGACGGTATAATCAGACAAGATGATCGAGGGTGAAGGAAGGATGTATCTAGCCTAGGGTTATTAGGTATTTATGACAAAAATCTATGATAACACGGTTGAGGGGACCTAAAGTGAAAGGGTTAGTATACACGCTTAAAAACCCTCTCACATGAGTAGTAATATCCTCTTCGGGAGACGGTACTACCACTTCTTTGTTCTCCCAGTTACAATCTTTTTTTATCCGCTCGATATGCTCCCGGGTTATCGAACAAATATATTTCGATACGGGCTCACATCGGCCAGGAACCGGCAAACCTTTATCGAGTTTGAAATCGGAGGTAAGAACACACGCCGCCGGAACGCACTCCTCAGGCCGTGGATCCACCGGTGTTTTGTCGGTGGCAGATTGGGAAGAAGAAGCTTTTTCTTTTGGGGGGACGGTTTTTGATGTCTTCGCCATTTTGGATTTAAAGAAGGTGACAAAGATTTGGTGGTTTAGAAGAAGCATTTTGCAAAGAGGAATCACAGATTTGCAAATAAACTCAGAGAATACGAAAAAGAACTTGGAAAATTTGGAAGATTGAAGATGTAAAAGTGATAAATGATAAAAAGAAGGGCTATTTATAGATTAAAGCAATGGCGATTCAGTATCAGTAGTGGCCGACCACCGCCTGACATGCATTAAATGTCTTGAAAGACTAAATCGACGGGACAGCTATCACGTGCGTCATGATCGAACCCAATGTAAACGTCAGCTTATAATCCGATCGAGCCGTTGAAAAATCATATCGTTTCTCACCACATCCTTCCCGAGAAACGAGGGGACTATCTATATACGGTCGAAATAGATTTCGGCATTCGTACGATTGATCGAGGTCGAAACATAATGGATCGAAGTAAGACTTCGAGATGGGTTCCGAAGATGGTACAAACAAGCTTCGGATTCCAGGTATAGGTCAAACACCGTGTTTGAAGTCATCATCGAGTTCGGGTCCGAATCGAACTGAGATGAGATGATTTCGAGCTTAAGGGGCAGAGGCCAACCGGGATAGAGTCCGAATCATCACCTGATCCCGAGTCCATATCGAGCTCTAGAAGCACTACCGACCAACACCGAGGCCGATCGAGTTCGAGCTCACAGACAAGAACCGTTGCAAACACACTAAGGGAGAGAATCTCGGCGGAAATTAGGAAAAAACCGATTTATCATGGATTCTCCACTATATATTTTTAATTATATCTAAAGTATGATCCTCCACTATAAAGAGGATGGCTATATTTCTGTAGAGGACAGTTTTTTTGGCTTACATTGTAATTCAAGCACCATATTTTCTTATATTAAAGAGTTATTCTTTTAAGCTTGATAAATTGATTTAACTTGCTTAGTCCTAAAAATCATCTTCTTTACAACCTTGTTTACTTTGCCTTCTTTGCAATCCGTATTTGATATTTCTATTTATCCTTATGATTTGTATTAAGATATACCACATATCCTTAGAACTACAAATTCAACTCTATTAATTTTTCGGGTAAACAACGCTCTAGTAGCTTCGGATAAAGCGAAATATTGTGACTGATTTTGTTTATTTATATTATTTTTAGTATAATTTGTGGATCTACATAAAGCACAAACGTAACTCTTGTGTTCTGTTCCCAGAGGCCATGGAGATCTTCCACTCTCTTTTTTCCTTTTTGTTTCAATGATTTCTTGCTTGTTCTTGAAATTGTTCATTTTCTATTTTGTCTTTTCGTTTGGACAATTTTATGGAAAAAAAATCTGATATCTTTTTGTTTAAAAAAGAATGAACTTATAATTATTTGGAGAGTCAAATAAGGAGTCAAATAAGGTTTTCTTTGACAATATGTTTTGGGAATAATTTTAAATATTTTGAATTGTTAATCATTATGACTTATAGTGTTTTTTATGTAGTTTCTAACTATGTAAATCGTATTCTCAAATAATTAAAAAATTTATACGTCTACTTCACATAAAAAATTAGTTAATTTAACCATTGTACTCCGAAAATGTTCATACAATATTTTGACCCTATGTCTCAAAAATTAGTTTAACTGATTAGCTTTCTTTCCTAGTACAATGTTTTAATAAGCTTACTCTTTTCTTTTTAATTGAACCGCTACTTTAACTCTAAATTATTATTTTCTAATATGTTGCCTATTTATTTAACTATCCTTTGTTTCCTAATTTACTTTCCTAATCCTAACATATCTTTCCCCTCCTACTTAGGACACCACTAACAGATTACCTCTTATAATTGGAAAATGGTTCTCCAATTACATACTTAGCCATTCTCTTGTGCGCAATTTGCGAAAGAGAGTACGTACACGGTGAGAATGCCAAAAGAAATCCATAGTGAAAGAACAGGGGAAATTTCAAGAACCAAGAAAGTGGGCATCAGCAGTAATAGTAGTAAATTATTTGGAGTTGTGATCAGTACTAATTCTGAGAATAATGATGATACTGAGAGTTCACCATCAAGAACTGCTAATATGGGAAGAAGAAATAACAACAACAACAACAATAACAATAACAATAAGAATAATGATGATACTGAGAGTTCACCATCAAGAACTGCTAATATGGGAAGAAGAAATAACAACAACAACAACAATAACAATAACAATAAGAATAATGATGATACTGAGAGTTCACCATCAAGAACTGCTAATATGGGAAGAAGAAATAACAACAACAACAACAACAATAACAATAACAATAATAATAATAATAATAAGAAGAAGAAGAAGAAGGGAACAAGACAGAGTGANGATACTGAGAGTTCACCATCAAGAACTGCTAATATGGGAAGAAGAAATAACAACAACAACAACAATAACAATAACAATAAGAATAATGATGATACTGAGAGTTCACCATCAAGAACTGCTAATATGGGAAGAAGAAATAACAACAACAACAACAACAATAATAATAACAATAATAATAATAAGAAGAAGAAGAAGAAGAAGAAGAAGGGAACAAGACAGAGTGAGGTCACACAGGGCATTCTTGATTGGATTGGAGAAACTTAGGAGAGGAAATTGGGCTGGAATTGCATAATTTTAGTTGTTATCTTCGTGTATGGAGCCTGTATAATATAGTAATGTGGTCTTCTTTTTTCCTTTATTTCGGGAATAATATTCTTGGTTTTCTGGGTATAGCATTTTAATTCTAATGCACACAACCGTTCGAGCTAATATTGGAAACTTTTTTTATTTGATCTCATTAAAAAAAGGAGTCTTTGAGTAACTGTTAATAGGGATGGCAATTGGGGCAGGGCAGGCAGGAATAGCCTTAAATGAGGCGGGGCAGGGGAAGATTTTAATGGGGCAGGGCGGGG
>AWOL01S0036871.1:142491-157494 GCA_000715115.1 Nicotiana otophora | reverse complement strand
TCTCTCTCTCTCTCTCTCTTATATATATATATTTATATTCGGCTTAAAGTATGTATATTGATATGCATATTGCTTCGTATTTTACTCATGTCTCATAGATTTCGGAGGTGTAATGTAATAATTTGTGCTAATTTATGGTACTTTTATGTGTAGGAATCACTCGGAGGAAATTTGGGACGAAGGTGCACGAATTAAAGCGAAAAGGGGACGAAAAGGGCAAAAGTCACAAAGCAGTGCCACTGGCAGCGTGGGGCGCTATTGTGGCGCTGAAGTAAGAATGTTAAAAAGTCCAGTTCCCCACGCTACCCTGGGCGCTGGTGACGGAAAAAGTTTTCTAGTTCGCCCGGGANTCTCTCTCTCTCTCTCTCTCTTATATATATATATTTATATTCGGCTTAAAGTATGTATATTGATATGCATATTGCTTCGTATTTTACTCATGTCTCATAGATTTCGGAGGTGTAATGTAATAATTTGTGCTAATTTATGGTACTTTTATGTGTAGGAATCACTCGGAGGAAATTTGGGACGAAGGTGCACGAATTAAAGCGAAAAGGGGACGAAAAGGGCAAAAGTCACAAAGCAGTGCCACTGGCAGCGTGGGGCGCTATTGTGGCGCTGAAGTAAGAATGTTAAAAAGTCCAGTTCCCCACGCTACCCTGGGCGCTGGTGACGGAAAAAGTTTTCTAGTTCGCCCGGGACAAGGTTATTTCAGCCCAAGAGCCCCACCCCTCCCCCCTCCCCCCGAACGCGTATAAATGCAAGACTAAGCTTAATGATTAGGATAGAAATATACCTAGTCACCATGATTAATTAAATATCGTAATCTTAATGCGTTCTTAATAGATTGATTCCATAGGAAAATATGCGTTAATCTATTTTGAATAGGAGAGTAGTAATTCGGGAGAATACTACGAGAGCAATCATTCAATTAATTAGCAACCATGAATGAATTGTATGAAAGGGAGAGTAGTTAATTAAAACGTAATAGGATTGGTGAATCGATCACAACCCTTGAATATTCGTCTCTACTGAATACACAACAACTATTTGCTGCTTGATTAATTAGTTACTTGTTAGAATTATTGCTTAGTATAATTATACTTTTGAACTCTGATTGACTTAACTGAATAATAATCTTGATGAAACTAGTGGGCAGTTAACACAAGTCTCTGTGGGTTCGATACTTGATTTATCACTTTATTATTTGTACGACCACGTATACTTGCGTGTGCATTTGTGAGCAACAAGTTATTGGCGCTGTTGCCGGGGACTAAAATATTGACTACTTTCTAGTTTTTACTTTAGTTGTTTATTTTGTCAATTCTAACGTTTCTTATTGGTTGCTTGGTTCTCAAGAAATTTGATTGAATGCGAAGGGTCAGAAGCCAAGATAGACTTCAAGGCTTTGACCCCCGAACCTGAGAGAATATTTCACAGGAGGTTGAGGGAAGCAAGGGACGCAAAAAGTATTCAGGCACCTGTTTAACTACCTGTGAATATGGCAGAGGTGCAACATATGGCTGTTCAAGAGGTGGCGATACCCAGCATTTCTAATGTCACCTCCAACATTGTGAAGCCTAGAATCTGTAACGACCCGTCTGGTTGTTTTGAGAATTTAAGTCCCGTTTGACGGCATAAGGTCCTGAGCAGCTTCGTATTATGTGTATTGACTTGCGTGGTGGTTGGATTTAGTTACCGGGTGATTCGGAGTCAAATCGGAAGAAGGATGCAAGTTTTGGAAGCTTAAGCGGTAAGAGTTGACCAAAATTTGACTTTTGTGTAAACAGCTCTGGAATGGAATTGGTGTAAACGAATCAGCAAAAGTTGGAAAAGTTGAAGTTCAGAAAGTGGAGAGGTTTGACCAATAGTTGACTTTGGTGATATCGGGGTCGGAATGCGATTCCGAGAGTTAGAACAGCTCCGTTATGTCATTTGGGACTTACATGCAAAATTTGACGTCATTCTGGCCTGGTTTGATAGGTTTCGGCACGAGTTTTTGATATTGAAAGATTTGGAAGTTCATAAGTTTGATTCATGGCGCGATTCATAGTTTCGGCGTTGTTTGTAGTGATTTGAGACACTGAGCAAGTCTGTGTTAGGTTATAGAACTTGTTTGTGTGTTTAGAAGGGGTCCGGGGGGTCTCGGGTGTGTTTCAGATAGGCCACAGGTCATTTCCTCCTATTTTGAATTGTTCGCGTAGTGTTCTGCTGACCCGCCTCATATTTCCTCTTTGCGTTCGCATTCATGCTCTCGCGTTCGTGAAGGTCTGCCTTTTTCCTCTTCGCATTCGCATCTTTCTTCCCGCGTTCGCGAAGGTATGCCACCCTATCCTTCGCGTTCGCGCACCCCTTCATGCATTCGCGTAGCCTAGTCATTGGACCATCAAATTTTCCTCTCCGCGTTCGCGAATCATCTTTCGCGCTCGTGAAGCATATCTGGGCGGCCTTCAATTTTCCTTCTTTGTGAACGCGAGTAGTCTTCCGCATTCATGATGCTTTAATACCTGGGCAGCAGTATATATCTTCCAAATCGAGGGTTAGGCCATTTTTATCATATCTTGACTTTTAGAGCTCGGTTTTGGAGCGATTCTTTGTGGATTTTTCAAGCAAATCGATTGGGTACGTGTTCTTTACCTAGAATGTATTATATTCCATGATTGTATCTTTATTTTTATCATTTAATTTGTGTTTTGAGTTGAGAAAAATAGAGGTTTTTGAAGAAAAGTTTTAAAATAAAAAATCATGATTTGAGGGACGAATTGGTATCGGAATTTGATAATTTTAGTATGGTTGAACTCGTATCGGAATGAGTGTTCGGGTTTTGTGAGATTTGTCGGGTTCTGAGGTGCGGGCTCGGGGGTCAACTTTTGGGTTGATTTTTAGTTTTTGATAAAGATTGAGGCTTTATGATCCAGAATAGTTTCTTATGAGTTTTATTTATGCTTTGAAGTTATTTTTTCTAGATTTGAGTCATCTGGAGGTTATTTCACCCGAGAAGTTCATTTTGGAGTATCGGTTTGTCTTCTTTGAGATAAGTATCTTGCCTAACCTTGTGTGGGGAAACTACCCCTTAGGATTTGGGTCTTCTATGCTAATTGTAGTCCGTGTACATGAGGTGACGAGCACATGCTCGAACTTATTTATGGAAAATTGGCCTTTTAGGGTTCTTAGGTCCTTGTATTCACTGATTATGCGGTTTTTATGTTATGAATACGTCTCTTAATTACTAGTTTCACCTCTACCTGCTTTAGTTATAATTAATTGTTTCATGATCCACTCTTGTTGCTTATTTGATTCATCCGTGCCTTAACTGAAATTTTTATCTCTTTTATTGCCATATTATCCTTTCCTAACTGCTTATCTTTGTTTGAAGTTATAATTATCTCTTTTGTAATTGTTTATCATTAATTGAGGCTATGATTATCTTTCTGCTGCTTATCCTTATTGAATTTGTTGTATCTCTTTCCTAATTGCCCAATCTTAAAAGAAGTTAGATATCTTATAATTTAGTTGACTTGTCCTTATTTGGAATTATTCGACTTGTGTTAGCTCCCTCGTTGTCGAACTGTATATTGTGGACCGTTGTTACATAGTATTTCCTTTCTTATTGAGATGTTATTATTATGACTAGCATTCTCTATTGTGGCTACTCCTTGTGAATTAGTTCCTCCGTTTCTTTGAGTTTTGGAATTTCTGAGTTGACTTATTTGTTGTACCCTTGTATTATTATCATTGTTGTTGTTGTACTTGTTGTGGTGATGCACGAGGTCTCTGCCGTTCGGTTATTGTTATTGTAATGCACAAGGTTTCTGTCATGCGGTTGTTGTTATGGGGTTGCACAAGGTTTCTACCATGCTATTGTTACTATTGATATTTGTACATGCGGTGTGATAAGGAGGGATATATATATATGTGGGTTGCGCATGTGGCGAGACAAGGTGAAAACATTGTTATGCACGTGTGGCGAGATAAGGCGGGTACTTACTATATTATTGAACATGTGGCGAGACAAGGTGGGCTATGTCAGGGATTGATTTGTGATGACTTGTGATGGCCTGCGGGCAATCTTGTTGTTGATGTTTGTGTAGTGGTACACTTACCTATGTAAGCTTTATCATGTGGAAAGTTGTGAGAAAACATTCTACGTGTTGTCCATTTATTTTCCTATACTTACTAGCTGGCATGAATCATGTTAGGACACTTGTACAAGCATACACGTAGTTGAGCACTCTTATCGGTTAAGAGGTTTTCTTGGTATTGCTGAGTATAGATGCATACCCTTGTTTACTTTCGTTCTATGTGAGAATGGCTCGATTTGGCACGTGAGTCGTCCGTGCGGTTATGAAGTGTAATGAGGGCACAAGATGCCAAGTTTTAGGGTTCAGGTATTGGGACCCGTGCATTGTGAATAGTATGAGGTTTGGTACCTCGTGGAGGTTATTGGCTAAAACCCAGTGTGAAAGCGGTCGTTTGTTGAATTGTTATTTGCCTTTCATTTATTTGTGATCACCGGATTTAGACCATGTTTCCGTACATCTAGTGTGTCATTATCATGGTATTCCGCTGATAGTTGTTGTTTTCCTTTCTTACTGAAATTACTGTATTATTTGCCATTTCGCGTAGTCCTTATGTAGATATCATACTCTGTTGTTCTTATACTTATATTTGTTCAGGTTATTTAGTCTAGTAGGTGTCTTGACTATACCTCGTCAGTACTCCACTGAGGTTAGTGTTGATACTTGCTGGGTACCGCCGTGGTATACTCATACTACACTTCTGCACATTTTTGTGCAGATCCAGGTATTTCGAAGTCCGTTGAGCATTAGCTAGTTGTGCGGATTGCTACTGTGGAGACTCAAGGTAAACCTGCCGCTGTATTCGCAGGCTTCAGAGTCACCTTCTGATCTGTATTCACATTATTTACTTTGTTTCAAATATTTGTATTTAGAAAAATGTAGTAGAACTCTGTAGAGCTTATGACTTGTACTACCAGTTTTGTGAATTGTAAATTTTATAGAGATTTCCATTTCGAAAATTGTTAGATGTTATTTAATTATTGTTGTTATTTAGTAAATGTTAGGCTTACCTAGTCCCTAAGACTAAGTGCCATCATGATAACCAACTGATGGAAAATTGGGTCGTAACAGAATCACTAGGCACTTTGAGCTGAAATAGAGCATGATCGCTACTACATGCGAATGGGCAGTTTATGGGTCTTCCACACGAGGATCCACGGCAATACATCTTGAACTCCTTGGATATTAGTGATACTTATATCACTAACGGAGTCACTCCAGACTATGTCAGGCTCACATTGTTCCTGTTTTCTCTGTTGGGCGAAGCAAAGAGGTGGTTAAAGGTGAAACCAATTAATTCTATTATATCATGGAATGATCTGTCGAGGAAATTTTTGACATGGTTTTTTCCTTCAGGCAAAACTGTAAAGATCAGAAGTGAGATAGTCGCCTTTAAACAGAAATCGGGGGAGTCTTTATATTTATCTTGGGAAAGGTTCAAGGGGCTACTCAAAGACTGTCCTCATCACAACCAGACAAATGAAGTTTTAGCTCACACCTTCGTAGAATGGCTCCATCCAGAGACAAAAATTATGGTGGATGCTGCAGCATGAGGTCAAACGTTGGAGAAACACTTCGATGAGATATATGCATTATTGAACAAATTCTCCAAAAGTAATTCGGATTTGCAAGGAGAGATAGGTAGAAACACAGTTTAAAAATCCGCAGGGGTCCTCGAGTTAGACGTTGTTTCGGCATTATCAGTGCAGGTTGCCACATTGGCCAACCAAGTCAATAAGATGACCATGGTTATTAACAAGTAACAAGTTCAGGCAGTGCAACAAGTGTAGATATTTTTGTGAAGTACATGGAGAGGGTCCACGAGTGACTTATGCCCAACTAATCCAAAGTCTGTTTGTTTCGTGCGTAATGCAAATAGGGGCCAGACAAACCAGTATGGGAACACTTACAATCCTACCTGGAGGAACTACCCAAAATTCTCTTGGGGTGGAAACCAAGATGCCCGGAATCATTACAGGCCACAAGCTCCTCAACAATAATATAGACCACCACAAGCTGAATAACCTATAAACTCGACGAGCCATATTAAGGAGATGCTAAAGCAATTGATGGTTGACTAGCAGGCCCAAGAATTAGCGATGAAAAATTTGGAGCGACAAATGGGTTAACTTGCTAGTTCCCAAAATACTCGACCAGTTGGAGATTTTCCAAGAGACGCTGAGGCTAATATTAAGGCATCTATCAATGATGTGTCACTGGGGAATATGAGATAGTTAGAAGA
Organism: Nicotiana otophora; assembly: GCA_000715115.1. Taxonomy (NCBI): domain Eukaryota; kingdom Viridiplantae; phylum Streptophyta; class Magnoliopsida; order Solanales; family Solanaceae; genus Nicotiana; species Nicotiana otophora. Next base: position 151,173 of record AWOL01S0036871.1, on the reverse strand, counting down.
AGTCCCATCGAAAAAGAGAAAACAAGTGACCTTTAACGAGAAATCGACCACCATAGAAGCAGAATTAGAAAGGGAAAGAGAGTCATAGAAGCCAGCTGAAGAGGCGGTGGCAAAGCAACCCCTACCATTAGTTGCGAGGCCACTATCCCCATTCCATCAGATATTGCAGAAAGTGAAGGATAATACTGCTTATAAAATATGTCTTGCTATTTTGAAGCAGGTGCAAAATAATATTCCACTGATAGACATCTTGCAGGTAGTGCCCAAATATGCCAAATACATCAAGGACATAGTGGAAAATAAGAGGAGGTTGGTAGAGTTTGAGTTTGTGGCACTTACTGAAGAATGTACCTCAAGAATTCAAAGCAAGCTACCTCAGAAATTGAAGGATCTAGGTAGTTTCACTATCCATATCTCGATTGGTAAGCAACAGCCGAGTGAGTTTTGTGTGATCTTGGGGCGAGCATCAATTTGATGTCGCTATATATGTTCAGACAGTTGGGGTTTGGTGAGCCGCGCCCAACCACCGTGATTTTACAGTTGGTGGATCGCTCCCTTGCTCATCCCGAAAGAGTACTCGATTGAAGATGTGTTAGTTCGAGTGGGTTCTTTCATATTCCCTATTAATTTCATTATCTTGGACTATGAGCCTAATCAAAAAGTCCCATTTATTTTAGGGCGTCCATTCTTAGCTGTATGTGAAGGAAAGATGACAATGAAAGTGGGTGATCGAGTGGAGGTACTCAATTAGTATTAAGCACTCAGATTGCCAGCCCACTATGAAGAGCTATCCATGATTTCTGTGGTGGAAAGTGATGTGACTTCATTGGTGACTTATATAATCCCCATAGATCCTCTTGAACGAGCCTTGATAGGGGATGAAGAAGAAAGTGAAGATGAGATGATAGAATAAATTGAGCAAGTGCTTAACATGCCAGTGATTGTCTTATCCAGCTTAACTGATGTGCAAGAAGAAAAGCTGCTCAGAGTGCTTCGTGAGCATGAAAAAGCTATTGGGTGGACAATTGCTGATATCAAAGGAATCAGTCTATCATTTTGTATGCATAAAAGCTTTCTAGAATATGGACACATACCTAGTGTTGAGCAACAACAACAACAAAAACAACAACAACAACCCAGTATAATCCCACTAATGGGGTCTGGGGAGGGTAGTGTGTACGCAGACCTTACCCCTACTCTGGGGTAGAGAGGTTGTTTCCGATAGACCCTCGGCTTCTTCCCTCCAAGAACTCCCCACCTTGCTCTTGGGGTGACTCGAACTCACAACCTCTTGGTTGGAACTGGAGGGTGCATACAACTAGAGCAACAAAGAAGATTAAATCTGATTATGAAAGAGGTCGTGAAGAAGGAAGTAATTAAGTGGCTTGAGGCAGGTATCATCTTCCTTATTTCTGAAAGCAACTGGGTGAGCCCAGTGCATTGTGTGCCTAAAAAGGAGGGATGAATGTTGTAGAGAATTAGAAAAATGAGCTATTTCATACTCGCACTGTGACGGGGTGGAGAGTTTGCATTGACTACAGAAGGCTCAACAAAGCAACCTTCAAGGACCACTTTTCACTTACATTCATTGACCAGATGTTGGGCAGATTGGCGGGGCATGAATATTATTGCTTCCTTGATTGTTATTTGGGGTACAACTAGATTGTCATATGCCCAGAGGATCATGAGAAGGCCACTTTTACATGTCTTTATTGTAATTTTGCTTTCAAGCGAATGCCATTTGGTCTTTATAATGCACCGGCCATTTTTCAGAGGTGTATGATGGCCAGTTTTGCTGATATGGTGGAGCAATTCATAGAAGTATTTATGGATGATTTTTCAGTCTTTGGGTCTTCTTATGATGAATGTTTGAAGAATTTGAGCAAGGTGTTGGCCCGTTGTGAAGAAACAAATTTAGTGCTAAATTGAGAAAAGTACCATTTTATGGTACAAGAAGGCATCGTGTTGGACCACAGAGTATCAAGGAGTGGCATTGAAGTTGATAAGGCAAAGGTGGAGGCAGTTGAAAAATTACCTCCACCTATTTTTGTGAAGGGTGTACGGAGTTTCTTGGGACGCGCGGGGTTCTATAGATGATTTATTAAATATTTTTCAAACATTGCTACTCCTTTGTTCAAGTTGCTTGAAAAGGATGCAATCTTTAATTTTGATGAAGCCTGCCTGAAGGCATTCGAGGATCTCAAAAGGAGGTTCGTGGATGTCCCCATTATTGTGGCACCGGATTGGTCCTTACCATTTGAACTTATGTGCGATGCAAGGGCAGTGCTAGGCCAGAGGAAGGACAAGATGTTTTAATCCATATACTATGCGATTAAGATTGTTGATGATACATAGCTGAACTACACCATCACTGGAAATGAGTTGTTGCCCGTTGTGTGGGCCTTTGTGAAATTTCCGGCATACTTTGTTTGAATAAAAGCTAGATTGATGCACTGGGTTTTGTTATTGCAGGAATTTGATGTAGAAATACGAGATCGGAAGGGCACAGAAAACCAAGTAGTCGACCATCTATTAAGGCTGGAAAATCATGAGCACGTGGAGGAAGGTGGACAAATTAAGGATGCATTTCCTGCTGAGCAGCTCTTTGCTCTCACCCAAGACCCTCCCCCATGGTATGCGGATTATGTGAATTATATTATGAGTGGGGTACTTCCTCCTAAAATTGAAAAGAGGTTTCTATATGATTTGAATTTCTACTACTGGGATGAGTCATTCTTGTACAGACAGTGTGTTGATCAGGTTATGAGAAGATGCATTCCTGAAAAAGAGGAGGAATTAGTATTGTATGATTGTCATGCCTCGCCGTATGGAGGTCATCATGGAGGCAATAGGACAACTGTAAAAGTTTTACAGTCTGGGTTCTTTTGGCCAACATTTGTTGAAGGATGCCCAGGCTTTTGTTAAGAAGTGTGACCAGTGTCAGAGAATAGGAACAATTACAAGGAGGCATGAGATGCTTTTGAATAATATCCTGGAGGTAAAATTTTTTGATGTGTGGGGTATAGACTTCATGGGACCGTTCCCATTGTCTAGAGGAAACAAATATATCTTGCTAGTAGTGTACGTGTCAAAATGGGTAGAGGCTATTGCATTGCCAACCAATGATGCCAAGGACCTTGGTAGCCGCTTTTGTGAAGAAAAACATATTCTCGAGGTTTTGGACTCCACGTGCCTTGATTAGTGATGAAGGGACATATTTCTGCAATCGGTTGTTAAATAACTGTCTAACCAAATATAGGGTCCGCCACAGAGTTGCCACGACATATCACCCGCAAACAAGCGAACAAGTTAAGGTCTCCAACAGAGAAATAAAGAAGATATTAGAGAAGATAGTGAGTGTGAATAAGAAGGATTGGGCTACAAAGTTAGATGATGCCTTGTGTGCATATAATACTGTATAGAAAACACCAAGTGGGGCGTCCCCATATAATCTTATTTATGGTAAGGCATGTTATTTTTCGTTGAACATGAACACAATGTGTATTGGGCAATTAAAAAGTTGAATATGGACTTTGAAGCAGCGGACAAGAAGAGACTTTTGCAATTGAGTGAGTTAGATGAGTTCAGGCTGCACGCATATGAAAATGCTAAGCTTTATAAGGAGAAAATAAAAATATGGCATGACAAGCGAATCAAGCCACATCACTTTGAACCGGGCCAAAAGGTACTATTATTCAATTCTAGGCTTAAGTTGTTTCTTGGGAAGTTAAAATCGAGGTGGTCAGGTCCATTTGAGGTGGTGAGAGTAACTCCTTATGGTGCAATTGAGTTGTGCTCTTTAAATGGTGAAAGAAAATTTTTAGTGAATGGGAAAAGAGTCGAGCACTATTGGGGAGGTGTCATTGATCATGTGAAGTCGAAATTAATACTCGCTGATGAGTAAGCGAGGCCCTGCATCGTACTGCAATGTTAAATCAGGCACTTGTTGGGAGGCAACCCAATTTTTATTGCTTTCATAGCTTAGCTTTTTAATTTTGTTTTAGTTAGAGTAGACTAGAGTTTTTTGTTTTCTTTGTAGTCATATAAATCATTGGTAGAATGGTGTGGGGTATGTAAATTGGATATATAAAGTACTCAGAGAGATCAGGTATTTCATTCAAAACAAAGGGAAAACAGCGCCCAACGATACCTGTGGCGCAGAAAACATAACGATTTCTTCCTCCAATGCCAGGCCTAGCGCAACGTGCTAGGCTGGGGGTTCAGGTAAATATTTTTACTCTCTTTCGTTTTTTATTTAAAACAACTCCCACACAATATGGGATAATACTGGGTATGTTATTGTATTTAAAACAACTACCCCTAAAACCCGACCCACTTACCCATATACCCTCACATTACAACCCATGACCCATACCCAAACCCCTCCTAATTAAAATAACTCTAACCCCCTAAGCCCCTCTCTCTCTCTCTCTCTCTCTCTCTCTCTCTCTCTCTCTCTCCCCGCTACTCTTTCCTCGTCTCTGCCCCCGTCTCGATCTCCGTCCCTCTCTCAACTCTTATAGTGTTTTTTTCTTCTCCTCTTACATTCATCTACAAATCTCCCAAGTATGTTTTCCTTCTCCCTTTTTCTTTTATTTTCTAGATTATAATGCTCATTCCCCCTCCCAAATGCCCCATCCCCAAACTCCCCCATAAGTTGCTTCTAGAACTTGTTCTATGGTGGGTGACCCAATTGTGGAATAAAATTGGTTGTTACAACTTGGTTTTTATGTTGTATACGGAGTAGTAGACTATAATTTCCTCTACTTCGTTAAAATTTGGGAGGGCCACCATGTTCCACCATTGTTGAATTGAGTTGCACACACTTAATGCCCACCATATGTTTGATATAATGCTTGAAAGAGCCAATTGTGTACCGGTGAAGTCTTGAGTAGCCGAGTGTAGTCGCATGTGATATCGGGCTGGGTGTGGAGTGTTGGGGGTGGGTTTACCTAACCCAAAACTTGTCTTTAATGTTGACATGCTATACACATGCCACCCACACCATGTATCTCGTGCTATGTATGTTGTAGCACTTTGTTAGAATTAGCTAGTGTAGTATATTAGTTGTAGAGATTGGGACCATGTGTTGCTTGCACTAAGGCTAAGTCACTTTGCCATGATCGACTGTTTGATTTGTGTGGCATAGTTAGTGCATTATAATTGTGCGGCATGGGGAAGTCTTGAGTAACCATCGCCTTGTGGTGCAGCACTTGTGCGTTTTCAACCAATATTATGAGTATATTACATAGAGCCTTCGATTTTATGGGTGGGGTCATCTTTGACTCTCACGATAACCTTCTACGGATTTCTTGATTCATTATCACATTCATGATTATTTGTGTTGTATGTTGATATGGCTCGTGATAGCACGAAAAAAGGTAAAGGGTGGGGAAGTCCTCAACCACTGTTCCCGCTCCTAAAAAGCGCAAGCAAGGGGAAGGGTCATCTCGGCAAGCTAAAGGTAAACATGTTGCTGACGGATCGAAGAAGGCACCATCGGGACCAAGGCCTCATTTGGATATAGTTCGTGAGGATGCCATGGCATAATAACTTTGTGCCATATGGGCGGTATGTCTCCGAAATGGGATCTAGTGCAAGAACTTTACGCAAATTGGAACGGGGACTTGTTCAAGTCACGGGTTCGCAGAAAGGAGGTGCCAATGGATAGACATTTCTTATGCAAATTTTTGGGAGTTAATAGCCCTAACCCGCGAAGGCTGCAAAAGTTTGTCAAATGCCAAAGCTACCACGCTATACGTCACACTCTATATGTGTTGATTTGAATGCAAAGTGCACAAGAACTAAGGGTGATGCCCATCTTGAGATGATCCGCTTCGACTTCGACAAGACTGCCAAGGTATGATAGAATTTCGTGCAGGCCAGACTAATGCCGGTTGAGCACAACAGTAAATGCACTAGAGCTCGAGTGTGTTTGATATTTTTTCTGATGACTGTGCGAGATCATGTTAGGGGAGATTGCCCACACATGATTTGGGTGAAAAATCAAGAGATTCTTATTTGGTAACTTCCTAACGTAGTACATGCTGTCTCGGGAGGTACCTGAATACCCCAGTTATGACGAGGTTATGGAGGCTCATAAGAGGTTGATAGACATCACATCCTTATTGAAGTCTACGTCTAAGCTAACACATGCGGCACAGGATGAGAGGGACGGGAACTTCAATAAGTATCTCTATAGCTCCCTAAATGTAATCATGAGCAGGTTGGGTATGTCGGACGAGGAGCGTATGCATCCACGGAATGATCTGTCTAGTTCTTCCAAAGAGATATTGGGAATCGCACCTGGCAGTCCTGTTCACCCGTCAGACGATGAGAACACCCACAAAGGCTCAGGATGATCTTGATGATGACATCACGGGCCCATGACTTTGGTGCCCCTGGGAGTGGATGATGATGATGAGCTCGGAGCTGCTGCTGGTGGGCATTATGAGGAGGTGGAATCCTGCTAGCAGGGAGCTCTTCTTTCCATCATTGAGGACTATGCATATGCTAAGTGTCGGGTAGGGGAACTACTTTATATGATGTCAATTGTATAAATATATTTTTCTATTTTATTAGTTCTTCTTTTAGAAACCCGTAGTAGACATAGTCTAGTTTTAAAAAAATTAAATACAAAAATAGAAAAAATATCAGAAAAAGCTCGAACTTTTTCCAATGATGGATCTTTTGGATAATTTTCTTGAGGATTAACGTCTGATTAAAAACACCAAAAAGATCTTTTTAGGATAGTTAGGTAATATCCCTTGGTTTTTCTTTGGGCGTTGGTTCTTTTCCAAGGGTATAGCTCAAACCATGTACTTTATTTTTTTAAGGAGTAGGATAGGAAGAAAACTGAGTTGCTCTGAGATACCTATTGACATGTTTGGTGCTGGCACATTAGGCGATGGCATGCGCTCTGTCCTCCCATACATTTGATTTTAATTGTGATGGCTGAGTAAAAGAAATAGCCTACTCTGTGATGCTTTTTCTCAGTTGTTTAACTTGTATGTCACCTGGTGCAATATTGCTTAAAATTTCTCAACTATATGTGCTTGCTTAACTTGAGAGTTGAACATAACTATCTTGATTGAGTCATGTGCAATGTGTGTGTAAGGATTTGTGTTATTTTGTGCTATTCTGTGTAGTATAGAACTTCCCCTGTGTGTTAATCGAAGCGAAATCATTAAGTTGTACTAGTCTAGGAGATGACGTAGGCAGTTCTTTGCTTGATAATAGATGTGCTTGTCACTTAAAATAAATAATTTCTATTGCTAGCCCTGTTAAGCCTATAGACATTTTCCTTGGTACCCACATTGCAAGCCATACCCTTATTTTGTTCTGAATTTGTGATTGTTGAACCCTTACCTTCGAAGACACTTAGTCGCTAAAAGAAGTAATGCAAGAGATTGGGAAGTAGATTTCGAGTGGAAACATGGAAGGTCCCTTAAGGTGCACTAAAGTTGTGAAAAAAGGTCACTAGCCGATGAACCTTAATGTATGGAGTATGTGTAGAAAAAAAGAGAAAAAGAAAAAATTGCAAGAAAAGGAAAAAATAATTCAAATAATGTAGAAAAATACACATCTCCTAATCTTACTAATTTGTGCTAGTGGGAATATAGAAATGAATTGAGAACAAAAAGGGCTATGCTGTATATGGTGGTGCGAGTGAATTGGTTGAGAAGAAGATGTGCTCGATTTTTGAGTGTAGTGTATTAAAGTGCTTAGGAGGGTTAGTCACTATTCCTAAATGTATCCTACTCATCCCTTAGCCTACATTACAACCCATAATGTCCTAATTGATCCTAGACTTTGCTGACTTAGATTAGTAGAGATGTACACTACGGGAAAGCTTATGGTACAACCACGAGATACACATGAATTCTTTGTGAGAGTGAGTAATTTTTGTTCCAATTGTGTGATATTCTTAAATTATGTTCAAAGTCATACTTGAATGTGTAGACTATTCTATATTAACTCTTGTGTTTGTTGGTGAGGGCACATGATCACATGATGGATTGGTGATGTCGTGAATTTCTCTTGTTTTGTGAGTGCGCAAGTTGAGAGTGCTTAGTGGTAATGACTCGGCTCTTGAGGTAGGGTGGTTATGGATAGGTTGTTTGAGTTGGTTGAATTGAATTGTTTATAATTGGGTATGTTTAAAATGGGAAGAATGTGAAATGTTTATGTTCATGCTTGATTGCCGGCATCGATCATAGTCAAGAGTAGAGTGTATGACTAAAAATTGAAGTGCTCCTCTCTAGTTGAGATGTGTACGTTGTTGGGTGTAGTTGATAGTCCCATTGCTCGAGGACGAGCAAGAGTCTAAGTGTGGGGTGTTGATATTCGTCTTAAAGTATGTATATTTATATGCATATTGCCTCGTATTTTACTCATGTCTTATAGATTTCGAATGTGTAATATAATGATTTGTGCTAATTTGTGGTATTTTTATGTGTAGGAATCATCTGGAGGCAATTTAGGATGAAGATGCGTGAATTGAAGCGAAAAGGGAAAGAAAAGGGGAAAAGTCACAAAGTAGCGCCACAAGGAGTGTGGGGCGCTACCTGTTGCGCAGAAGTCATAATGTTAAAAAGTCCAGCGCCAGGGCTAGCACCCCACGCTACCCTTGGCGTTGGTGACAGAATAATTCTCCTAGTTCGCTCAGGACAAGGTTATTTC
>AWOL01S0036871.1:130319-142398 GCA_000715115.1 Nicotiana otophora | reverse complement strand
ACAATGCATATAAAAGCATGACTAAGCCTATTTTGAGAGGGGCCATGCCAATTTGAGAACAAAATACAATGGAGGAATATCCGGGAGCGAGTATATCTCAGTTTGTTTCATCTTTTCTTAGTATTCTCAATTTTTCAACACTTGTGAATTTGTTTTGATATTATCATGAGTGCCTAAAACCCATAGTTTTGGGGTTGTCATTTAGCCAGAAATATTGTTGTTTGACGTTGACTTAACCTTGATTACAAATTGCTAATATATGATTGTTTCCTCAATTCTGTGATCAATTGCTTAGTTGTCTGGCCAATGGTTAGGTTCTATTTACTATCTATGTTATGCTTGGAAAAGCTATGTCTCGATTAGAGAAGAATTGAAGAGGGCATGATCTTAACTTTGAGTGGGGGTGGATTTGTGGTTAGGATAGGAATATACCTAGTCACCATGATTAATTAAATATCGTAATATTAATTGTTTCTATTTGATTAATTACCAACCATGAGTGAATTGTATGAAAGAGAGAGTTAATTAGAAAATAATAGGATTGGTGAATCGGTCACAACCTTGGAATATTCGTTTGTACTAAATACACAACAACTATGTTGCTGCTTCATTAATTAGTTACTTGTTAGAATTATTGCTTAGTATAATCACACTTTTGAACTCTGATTGAATCAACTAATTAATAATCATGGTGAAACTAGTAGGTAGTTAACACAAGTCTCTGTGGGTTCGACACTCGATTTATCACTTTATTACCTGTACGACCACGTATACTTGCGTGTGCGTTTGGGAGTAACACACACACATATATATAAACTGTTAATAGGGGGTACTAGATGGTTATCCATGAGCTTTAACAAATTATATAACTGTTAATAGGGGGTGTTATATGTTTATCCATGAGCTTTAACAAATTCTACATCATTATGTGGCACTCTCTGGAGGTTTCAATTATCTTACACAAACTTCAAAATTTTGGTGGCATTCTGTGTCTCCCTATGGGGAATAGGAAATATCATACAGAATTCATAATCATCTACATCTCAATATCTTTTTAACTTTTCTACGTATTGAGTACAAGTGGACAACTTGGTGATCTTCCTGCCTCCCCAACAAGCAAAACAAGTCTATGCTTTCAACAATATATAATTTATACTCTTTGTTCCCAATACAGATTGGAATTGCTGATCACATCTTTTGTATATCATTACAACAAGAAATATCTTTACTGGCCACACTCTAACATAATGTCTAATTCCTTTTGAATTAGAATACACAGAGCAAGTTGGTGCTAAGAGTTAGGAGACTTTGTGTGTAAAAAGATAAAAGTTTAAGCATTTTCGACCAGTATATTGTCTAGGGCTTTAAGGATGTTATTTAAGGTGGATGCAACAGAGTATATGTTGTCTATTTATGAACCTCTCAAAGAACTAAGCTCCCCTGAAAAAGTGGAAGCTTCTCGACATGACAAATAATGACAGATACATGATCAAGACAATGAAAAAGGCAGAAGTAAAGGTGAGATCATCTCTAGGTTTCTCCATAATATAGATGCTTAATTGCAATGAAATTAGGTTCAAAGTTGTGGTCGACTGCATGCAGGTGATTAAACAATTAAAATACTTTAGTATTTAACTTATGTTATGTTGTATATGTATAAAAGTGTTGGATCTAATACACTATTTGTTTTATAATGTGCACATATATGTTTTTTTGTCCCTGTTACATAAAGTTATGAGCAATTCACAATCTTAAATTTCAGAGTGAAATCTTCATTGCGTTTGTTGGAATATAATGCTATTATTCACGTCTATTTCATTATCGATATATGTACAATAGTAGAGACAATATGCGAATGGATGCAATGAATTAATTTCCATATTTTCGGATAAGAACTGCCAAACATTCAGGCTGGTATTCGGGCCACCATATCTGGAGCCAGGGGCGAAGCTACATTATTCGAAGGGAACACCCTTCATCAAAAATTACGCTATATATAGATAACATATTAGGTTTTAGAGGTATACAATATATAATGAACACTCTTTTTGAGGAATTTATTTCATATTTTTCAAGTTTGAACACTCTTGCAAAAATTTCTGGTTTTGCCACTAGGTGGAGCCTGGAGGCGACATGATAGAGAAAGAAGAAAAACAAAAGGAAAGTGAAGAGTTTACTCAACAAAACTAAAGGGGAGCAGAAATTTTGAATAGCAGTGAAATGACAGACCTATGGTTAGGTATACGACCAAAGCTACTCTTATGTAAACGTGGGAATGGGCAGTAGTAATTTGGCGGAGGCAAAGTTAGCATAGCTGGATGAAGTTGTGTATTTCACGGGGTTTCCAAAACATCTTCCTTGAATGTGACTCTATGGTAGTAATCAATTTTATTAAAGGGAACACAAGCTTAGCGTGGCAAATGAAGGATATAATCTTGGATAACAACTATTTTAACATGTGAATTTTGAGATCCAATACAAAAAAGGTTATTGTGGCGATTTTATTTACATCTAACGGCGGTTTATAACTGCCACAATATGATTTAATGGCACTTCCAAAACGCTACAATCCCTTTGATCTCGTCCAAGTTCACACCTCAATTCAAGGTTATGAAACGGTCGATTACAATAGTAATACCCAACAAGGAGATGGGGTCGAATTCCACAAGAAGCTATACGTGGGATATAGGAGTATAAATTGCGGTGTATGAATATGAACTATCTCAAATTACACTTCTACAAATTTATGCTTGTTCTATGTCTATTCTAATTTAAGATTGCAAGATATAGTAATGAAACTAAGAAATTATTTTTGTTGTTGTTGTTCAAATGCTGTAAAAGGCCTAGGGCTATGACCTTCACCTAGGTATTTTGCCTAACGGGTTGTAAACTTTAAAGCTTGTTTTATTGGTCGGGATGTATTATAGCTATCAACACTTGAGTACCCACTCAATACCTCTCGGTCAGATAGTGACTTTGTCTAATTTAGCCCTCTCAAGTCCAAATGGGTGTTGAACAAAATGGTTGATACAAAGCTCAAGTCGGGTTTTACTATCTCTAGATTCAACCCTTTAATTGGGACTATCAATCTCTTAATTTACCCCAATTTCTTATTAGCCAAGTTTTTCTAGACTAAGTCTCTTTTTCTCAAGTAGAGACCAACTCAAATAGGCATGAACTAATGTTTGCAACCATTAATACTACAATTAAAAGCAAGAATAAGGCTAAATAACAAACACCCAACCATAAACAAGCAATAAATTAAACACCCATTAAGTTTACACTCTAGGGTTGGGTCACAACCCTAGTGAAAATCTAGCTACTCATACTTAAGAACAGAAGAAATAGAAGAAGAAATGATAATTAAACGCATATTGATAATTAAAATAAAGAAATCTATGTTCAAAAAGCTCAAAATGGCAAAAACTACTAAAGAGAGTAAGGAAAAATGGCTACTGTAGCTGCTGATGTCAAACACTTGACCTAAAAAAGTGAAACTCTTCTATTTATACAGAGCTAGAATTTTCGGACAAAAATGCCCTTACGGAGGTTCTGCGGCCGCACAATTCCATGTGCGGTCTGGACTTTGCTTCAAGTAGCTGACAGGATTGGAATCTTGTGGCAGCACAATTCTAAACTGCGACCGCATCTCTCTCTCATTCTACGGTCCATACATTTCTGAGTGCGGCCACACATAGCTCTTTTGGGGACCGCACAAATGCAACTGTGGCTGCGAACGTGATCTTCTGCGGCCGTACAATAATTGTGAGGTCCGCAATTCCATTGAAGTTGATATGCAGGTTCTCTGATATGCAGGTTCTCTGCGGCCGCACTTATCATAGATCTCTGATAAGTTCTTCTACACAATCTACCGCTGCAGATGATGTTCTGCGGTCCGCACTTTAAGCTTCTGTGTCTGTTTTTGTCCTTGAGTTCATATCACTCCTTTGTGAGTTGGATTTCATCTTGGAGGCTCATTTTCATATATCCCTACAATTAAACATATTTCATCAGTGTTTGGGAACGCAATTAAATACTTTTGGACTAAAACAAAAGCTAAAAGGCGCTTATAAGTAGTCAAAATCCCAATTTATCAACTCCCCCAAACTTAAGCTTTTGCTAGTCCTCAAGCAAATAAGGTAATTCGCACCTATACAAGTTAAGTTCTATTCCAACTAATCAAAGATGCATCAATCATAGATCAATTGGGACCAACAATTACCCACAACACTTATGAATTATCAATAAGGCGATGAGTTGAGCTTTTAAGAGCAAATAGTTCTAATGTGACACTTGAGCATCAAGAGTTAACTTTATTCATCAAGGAAGCTCGCTCTTTCATGTAGCTCATTGTGGATCCCAAACTCCTCCTCCTCTACTCTCCGTTAGCATATCTCACTAAAGAATGTAGCTCAATTCAAAGATTTGTGAAAGGTTCACTCATCTCTCTAAAACGAATGTCACAAGTATGGCTCTAAGTACCATATGCTTACCCCTCATGTAGATCACCACTAATATAAGTTCTCTCTGCTTGAAATCACGTAGGACGTTTTCAGAATGCAATGAAGGATTTTGGACTAAGGTTGGATGTGTTGTAATAGAATGGGTTCATCTTTCCTTAAGCACTCCACTTTCTCTTATCGGCTCATCTTTTGCCAACTCTTTGAGGCATTTTCTTTTCCTTAGGGGAACTAGAGAGACTTAACATCACTCTTTCTTGGTCATTATATTCATTTTCTCCTTATTTGTTTTTTCCATGATTTGCATCATTACTACTCTTTGAAATCCCTTCAACTCTTCAACTTATTCACTTTCTTTTTGCATGTTTCTTTTAGTTCTTCTTTCTTTTTCTTGCCTTTCCTTCTCTTCATTTCTTCTCTTATTATGCCTTGGTACCTTTTTCACAAGAGTGTTAAGGAAAGCTCGGATGCGAAGAGAGGGTCACGACAGAACATGTAAAGGCTTGTAACATGGTGATCAAATGAGAAAGGTTTTAGGCTCAAATGGGTTGACTAGGGATAACAACATTGGTGGGCCATGAAAATTTCAAGTAGGTCAAGGAGAGCCTACAATCACTTCTCAAGCCAAGCAAAACTTAATAGTTTTTGTCGAAACACATTCGGGACAATTTCTACACCATTTGCACGGGTACTTGGACTTGCAACAAAAACATCTCACCTCTCACACAGCTGGATTATTAAAGAGGATAGAGTCGAGGGACCATAGCGACCATATTCAAGATTAAAAATCACTATGGTTTGACTAAACCACTCGATGGTTGCTTAAGTCAACACAAGAGTTAGAAAGTCACTAACTAGAGCTATTTCTTTCCAAAAACTTATTTTTAATCATAAGCACGTAGTTAAGTGTGTTGGTACCAAGTGAAGCATGTTTGACTCTTCGATTCCGACTCTATTAGGTCTTTTTATTCCTTATTACTACTATTCTTACCTAAACACCAAAAACGGACTCAATCCCTTAAGAAGGTTCTCACGCCATCGATCATTGGGAAAATTCACCCGATTCACACAAAAACTACCTTTGGAAATAACCGTGGCATTAAGAAAACCAAAGGCTTATTGTCCATTCAAACATAAAAAGAAGCTACTAGATTAAAAAGAAGCTATTAGATTAAATAAGAAGCTACTGAATTACACATTGACTAATAAGAAAATAAAATAAAGAAGCTACAAAGCAAGCTATTGCAAGCATAATGAATATACATAATGAGAGAGGAAATGAGAAAATATATATATCAATAGAGAGAGAAAGAGGAGAATCTATACATGATAAAAATAAAAAGGAAAACGTTATCAGTTATTACAAACCAAATGTCAAATCATCCAAATATCAAATAAACTCCACCCCCCGAATAAAAGTAAGCATTGTCCCCAACGCTTAACAAAATAATAATAAAGAAGGGTAAGAATGAATAGGACTCCCTATGTGGTTGTGTCCATAGCAGCATCACCGCCCTCAGTCTCCTCTAACTGGATCTGATTATCCTCGGCTTTGGGAGTAATTGGGTGGGTGAACATCTAGCGCGCCACCTCAACAGTGTCGGCAGCCAGGTCTGGCTCCTCAAACTGGCCAGCTGGTGCCACTGGTGCTGCTGGATCTACTGGTGCTGCTGGATCTGTCTCCATCAGCATATCAAATGGAAGGTCCCCAACGTCTGCTATCTTGGTAACCTTTCTCCTCAGTTTGTCTAATGATTTCTTGGATGCCTGAGATTTCTTCATCTTCTTTACCTGCTTTCCAAGTTCCTCAATCACTGCTCCTTGTGCTACTAAAGTGTTCATGATGGTCTGCTGATTCTCCAAAATCTTCTTCAATGTATCCTCCATTGTCAGAGGAATCTAGGGTGCCGGGGCGGATGACTATGTTGCAACAATAATGGATAAGTCAGACAGCTTTGCAGTAGCTATCTGCATCAAGTTGTTGAGGCTCGCCATTGTCTGGGAGACTCGTAGTGCAGATAGCAGATGAGTGGGTGTAGGTACCGGCCTTAAAGTCGAGGTGGAGGGAACTGATGCCGAAGGCTCTGAAGAAGGAGGTGCAGGCATGGCAGCTGCACTGGTAGAAGTCACTGCTGAAGTAAAAGGCATGTATGTTGACTCTACAGCTACCATCAAAGGAATATCAGACTGGCCTACGGTAGTAGTCGGTTGACCGTTTTTCTTTGGGTTTCCACCACCCATCAAATAATACCATGAGAAGGTATTCTTTGCCCGCACCTTGGTTTCAAAATCCCTCGGCTCCACCCCCGCATCCGTAAGATACTCAGTAATAGTGTTGGGATATGGGTAGGAGGTGTCACCTTGCCTGGCGACCAAAGACATGTTGGCCGACATCACGACACCCACATTGATTGGGTACCCGGCCATGATAGAGGCAACTAACGCTGCCCGAGGAATTGGAAGATTTGTCTCATTCTGGCACGGGTCTAATCTGCTGAATACAAATGTCTGCCATCCCTTTGCCTTGAAGTTCAGGGTGTTCCTGTGAATAAGAACCCCTTCTGTGATCCATGGTTGTGGTGGTCCCGAAGCTGCCAGAATCTCAGCTAGCCATGGGCGAGCTGCATTACCGATAGTCAGCTTTTCCAAATATTGCACTGGCTCAACATCCTCAAACCCCAAGTAGGTGTTCAAGGTGTTCTGATCAAACCTCACTTTCAGGTTCCTCACTTTTGTCACTTTGGTCCCCTTCTTTATGTTCTCCACATTGGCATAAAATTCTCGGACCAAGTACTCTTTGGCATCTACCACACTTTTAGTGAACCAAGTCCAACCTTTCCGCTCCCAGAACTGCCTCGACACCGCCGTGTTGTATTTATCAAGGTTTTTCAACAAGAACTGATGCTCAAGAGTGAGCAATCCACTACTCTCTGAAACTAAACAAGGCTGCAAGACTGACGAACCTAGTTTCCCAAATTTCTTTCTTCTTCGACCTCTCAAGGCCAGCTACTCTAGTATCACCCCCTCAGCCATCGTGCAGGAGATCATCAACATCCATTGTGGTAGCAGATGCATTGGGGGCATGTGTGGATGAAGGTTCTGAAGCCTGAATGTTACCTTCAGAACCCTCAGAAGTGATCTCAGAAGATGTAGGCTTGTTTCTAAGTTAGTATCTGTCCTGACGCAGCTGTGGCTGTGATTACACAGCAGGCTACTCTTGCACTGAGTCACCCTCCGATGCTTCCCTAGACTGGGCATATGAACTTGATTCGGTGGGCTCTGACTTTCTACTTCGGCCTGCTGTGGCTTTCTTACTGATTACTCTTTGGAGACCGAGGGGTAAGGTGCTTTTGCCTCTACCACTGGAAGGTTCACCCATCCCCTTTGATGTATCACCACGACCATGGGATCTAACAATTTTTTGCAACACATAGCAGTAGGAGTCAGTTCTAATTCAAGTGCAGATAATCAGAAGTTCATAGATCAAAACATGTTGCAGGGTATGGAAGTGTGGTTTGCACAATTACAAGTACGGCTGCAGGTCTGGTTGTGCGGACTATACAATTTTGAAGTGCGGCCGCAAAAAGAAACTGCGGTCCGCAAAATTTTAAATACGATAGAGTTAAAGTGCGGTCTGCACTTTTCTAAGAGAGGCCGCATAATGGATACCTGAAAATGGCAACTCTCTGAAGATAAAGAATGCCCTGATCTGCGGCCGTGATTAAATTTCTGCGAACCGCACAATCTTGCTTCACCAAAGACTTAATCTATATTTCCGAGGACCGCACAATTCCTTTTGCGGCCGAGAATTTCAAAACTTAATCGGGCAAAGTTCTTGGGTTTTCAATTTTATGCACAAATTGGACATTGTAGTAGCACTTAAACATGAAAAACCAAATACCCATTCCCCAAATAGCAACTAGTAGTTTACCCAACACAATTCACACCCCACATAGATATGAAATTGACAAATGGTCTAAAATAACTAACAAATTGTAAACTAAACTAAGAAAATTAAAGAATTCTAGAAATGATTTGAACATACCGGTGATGAAGTGGTGTTAAGGAGTGATCACAGATGCTCAATTAAGTGGCAGATGATTCAATCAGTTGTGTGCAAGTTTTTAGCCTTTGTTTTAATTTCTCATAGATTGGAACGTTTTAACTGTAGCATTAGGGCTACTATTTATACTAAACGGGTTTGGCTAAGGGTTCAATAGACGAGTGCAGCTGCAGAATTACTTCTTTTGTCCGCACTCTATTACCTGTTGTTCAAATTCCATTCGTTGATCTGCGGTCCGCATAATTAGTTGTGCGATCGTAGATGTTGGTGCGGTTTGCATATTTTCTTGTGCGACCCCACTTTGGCCATTTCACTGACAAACAAACTTCAGAGAGTTTGCATTTTCCCATCTCAAATTGTGCGGTCGCAGTTGACTTCATCTATAGCATTCAAAATTATGTGGTCCGCACTTTTTCCATACTTAGCCAATTTTTCTGAGCACAGTTCTTGCGTAGAACACTCATTCCTACAACACACTTCAAAAGCAGTTAGCACAAAATAAGACCTATCTAAAGAAAAAGAAAAACAAAGAAGGAAAAGAAACATGGGTTGCCTCCCAAGAAGCACCTGATTTAACGTCGCGACACGATGCAGATTACCATCATTTGAAATGAATTACCGCCACGACGTGGCTATCACCAACTTTTCCTAGATAATGCTTCACCCGGTGACCATTGACTCTAAATACCTCATCACTTTTATTCTTCAAGTCCAAAGCACCAAAGGGTGTCACACCCACAACCTCAAACGGGCCACTCCATTTAGACTTTGGCTTTCCAGAAAACATCCGTAATCGCAAAATTGAACAACAACATAAGATCACCCTCTTTAAACTCTTTGTTCCAAATGCACTTGTCATGAAGGTATTTCATCTTCTCTTTGTATAAGGACTAACTTGTTTATGCATGATACCAGAACTCATCCAACTCGTTCAAATGTTCCACCCTTAAGTTGGCAGCGACATCCCACTCAAGATTCAACTTCTTTAAAGCCCACATGGCTTTGTACGCAAGTTCCACCGGAAGATGACAGGATTTTCAAAACACCAACCGGTATGAATACATTTCGATAGGTGTTTTGTATGCCGTCCTATAAGCCCATAAAGCATCATCAAGTTTTTTGGACCAATCCGTCCGGTTAGCATTCACTATTTTTGACAAAATACTCTTTATCTCCCGGTTGGAGACTTCCACTTGAGCGGTTGCTTGTGGATGACAGGGAGTCGTGACTTTATGAGTGACACCATACTTGGTGAGTAAGATGTCGAAAGCTTTATTGCAAAAATGTGATCTCCCATTACTTATGATAGCCCTTGGAGTACCAAATCTTGTGAAAATATTTTTCTTCAAAAACGCCACCACACTTCTAGCTTAATTGTTGGGTAGAGCAATGGCCTCAACCCATTTGGACACATAATCAACCGCGACCAAGATGTAGGTGTTTCCAAAAGAATGCACAAAAGGACCAATAAAGTCAATACACCACAAATCGAATATATCAATCTCCAAAATGGTGGTAAGGGGCATTTCATTTTTCTGTGAGATTCCACCGGCCCTTTGACATTCATCACAACGCTTGACTAGATCACTTGCATCCTTGTAAAGGGTGAGCCAATAGAAACCACAACTTAGCACTTTGACCATCATTCTTGCTCCACCATGGTGACCACTATATGGCGAAGAATAACAAGCCACAAGAATTTCAAATTGTTCCTCCTCCGCTACACATCTTCTAATCGCTCCATCCATACAAATCCGAAAAAGGTACGGCTCATCCCAATAATAGTCTTGACAATCCCGTTTGAGCTTCTTCCTTTGGTTTGAAGAGAACTCATTCGGGATGATACTACTTACAAGTAAATTTGCTAGATCCGCGAACCATGGCCCCTCTTTCATTGAAATAGCCAAGAGTTTCTCATCGGGGAAGGAGTCATTGATTTCAAGGCCATTATGTGGCCTCCCCTCCTCCTCCAAACGAGACAAGTGGTCCGCCACTTGTTTTTCACTTCCTTTGAGATCTTGGATGTCAATATCAAACTCTTGCAATAAAAGCACCCATATCATCAACCGGGCTTTGGAATCTTTCTTGCTCATAAGATAGCAAAGTCCGCATGATCCATGTGGACAATGACTTTTGCACCCATGAAGTATGGGCGGAATGTCTCCACAGCAAAGACAATGGCAAGGAGCTCTTTCTCCGTAATGGTGTAGTTGACTTGGGCACTATTCATGGTCTTACTAGCATAGTAGACTGGATGGAAAATCTTGTTGATGCGTTGCCCAAAAATAGCCCCACCGCTACATCACTTGCATCGCATATGAGCTCAAAAAGAACACTCCAATTTGGAGCGGTAATAATGGGAGTAGTAGTCAACTTGAACTTTAGCAATTCAAAGTCTTTCACGCAATAATCACTGAAGTAGAACTTAGCATCTTTCTCCAAAAGCTTGCACAACGGGTTCACCACTTTAGAGAAATCCTTGATGAAATGTTGATAACATCCCGCGTGACCTAAGAAACTCCGCATGCCTTTAACTGAAGTTGGAGGTGGAAGTTTAGAAATCACCTCAATCTTTGCCTTGTCGACTTCAATTCCATTCTTTGAGATCTTATGGCCAAGGACAATGCCTTCCTCGACCATGAAATGACATTTCTCCCAATTGAGCACCAAGTTTGTTGCTTCACATCTTGCCAACACATTATCAAAGTTTGCGAGAAAATCATCAAAACAATTCCTGATCACCAAGAAGTCATCCGTGAAGACTTCAAGGTAATCCTCCACCATGTTCGTGAAGATCGCCATCATACACCTTTGAAAAGTCACTGGTGCATTGCACAACCCAAATGGCATCCGCTTGAAGGCAAAAGTACCATAAGGACATGTAAAAGTAGTCTTCTCTTGATCCTCCAGAGCAATAAGAATTTGGTTGTAGCCAGAATACCCATCAAGAAAATAATAGAAAGCACGGTCGGCCAATCTATCAAGCATTTGATCTAGGAATGGAAGTGGAAAATGGTCCTTCCTTGTTACTTTGTTGAGCTTATGATAGTCCATACACACTCTCCACCCAGTCACCATTCTTGTAGAAATCAACTCATTCTTATCATTGGTGACCATCGTCATGCCCCCTTTCTTTGGGACACATTAAACCGGAGAAGTCCACGAACTATCGGAAATGAGATAGACAACCCCGGCATCCAACCACTTGATTATCTCCTTTTTGACAACTTCTTGCATGGCTTCGTTGAGTCTCCTTTGATGTTCAATAGATGGTTTGGTACCTTCCTCCAAGTTAATATTGTGCATGCAAAATGTGGGGCTTATCCCCTGAATATCCGCCAATGTCCATCCAATAAACTTCTTTCTCTTTTGTAGCACCGCCAATGTAGAGTCTACCTGCACGTTAGTCAAACAAGAGGAAAGAATAACTGGTAAAGTAGAAGAAGGGCCAAGAAATTCATACCGAAGATATGTAGGCAATGGCTTCAACTCCAAGATAGGAGGTTCCTAGATCGGGGCTTTGTTGGACGGTTGTCCTATTTTCAAGATCCAAGGA
>AWOL01S0036871.1:101527-127335 GCA_000715115.1 Nicotiana otophora | reverse complement strand
GACACTCCCAATGCTACAAGGAATCATGAAAGCACCGGGATCCTCCAACTTGGGAGCCATTGAATATACAATTTCACTCGCTTGATGAGTCATTTTTATAGTGTCAAAATTCATCGATCGCTTCTTTGTCACTAAATCCTTCATAAACTCTGCATAACCGGGAATTTGCTCCAACGCTTCAACCAATGGCACATTGATAGACAGGCTCTTCATCATGTCAATGAATCTTTTGAATTGATTCTCACCATTTTTCTTGGCGAGCCTTTGAGCATATAGAGGAGGAGGCCTAGGCATTGGTGCCTTAGCCTTTTGCACTACAGGTTCCAGTATGTCAACAATGTGATCCCTAGATGGCTTTACTCCCTAGATGAACCACTTGCTCATCACCCACATGTTTTCGTTGATTCGAGGTGGGTGCATCCCCACCTTTTACACTCCTTGTAGTAACGGCCATGGCATGTCCCATGCTGTTTCCACCCTTTGGGTTCATTACCGTGTCACTTGGTAGTGCCCCATTAGGATGATTAGTTAGGTCTTGAGAGATTTTCCCCATTTGGACTTCCAAGTTTCGGATAGATGTATTGTGAGAGGTAAGTTGGGCAGCAGAGTCAACATTTTTATCCATCATTTTCTTAAACATGTTCTCAATTCATTCCATCTCATCTTTGAAGAATTTGGACCATGGGAAGGATAAGGAGGCGGGTTGCTCGGTTGTTGATACATCGGGGGCCTTTGAATACTTGACCCCCGATTGCCTTGATTATTGTTCCATCCCCCTTGGTTGTTGCCTCCCCAATATCCTTGATTATTGCCACTCCAATTGCCTTGGTTATTACCACCACTCCAATTTCCTTGATTATTGTTATTATTCCAATTCCCTTGATTGTTTCCACCATTCCAATTACCTTGGTTGTTAGAATTTCAATTCCCTTGATTACTTTAAGGTCGCCATTGTTGTTGATTTGGGCCTTGAGAGTTGTTTCTTTTCCCTTGAAAGATATTCATATATTGCACTTTCTCCCTTTGCTCATTGTAATATTTATCTTGATCAAACCACTATCTTCTTGCACATAATTATCCACTCGGTTCTGCACTTGTGGACCTTTGGGCCTTCTTTTGTTCACCATCATACTAACTCCCTCCATGTCATTGACTTGCTTAGGACTTTGCACTTGTTGAAGTTGAGCTTTGGCTAATTGATGCATTGTGGTGGTCAACTCGGCAATCACTTGCCCATGGTCATGCAATTCTTTATGTAGGTGAATTACATTCGGATCACCTTGAGGAACATTTGCTCTACTTTGCCATGCTGAAGAAGTATCCGCCATTTCATCTAAAATCTCACAAGCTTCTGCATACAGCATTGTCATGAAATTTCCACTGGCAAGTTGATTAACGATGCATTGATTGGTAGTATTGATCCCCCGATAGAAAGTTTTTGAATCATAGCCTCCGTCATGTCATTATTTGGGCACTCTTTGACCATAGTTCGGTACCTCTCCCATATTTCATGCAACGGCTCATTGGGCTCTTGTTTGAATGCTAGAATCTCGTCTTTAAGAGTAGCCATATGTCCAGGATAAAAGAACTTGGAAATAAATTTCTCTGCCAATTCATCTCATGTATGGATGGAGTGATTTGGCAATATTTCTAGTCAAATCCAAGGATTTCCAGAGTAGAGAGAAAGGAAATAGCAATCCAAGGATTCACGCCAATTTCTTGTTAGCCAAGTTTTTCTAGACTAAGTCTCTCTTTCTCAAGTAGATACCAAGTCAAATAGGCATGCACTAATGCTTGCAACCATTAATTCTACAACAAAAAGCAAGAACAAAGCTAAATAATAAACACCCAACCATAAACAAGCAATAAATCAAACACCCATTAAGTTTACACTCTAGGGCTGGGTCACAACCCTAGTGAAAATATAGCTACTCATGATTACGACAGAAGAAATAGACGAAGAAATGATAATTAAACCCATATTGATAATTAAAATAAATAAATCTATGTTCAAAAAGCTCAATATGGAAAAAACTACTAAAGATAGTAAAGAAAAATGGCTACTGTAGTTGCTGATGTCAAAAACATGACTTAAAAAAGTGAAACTCTTTTATTTATACAGAGCTAAAATTTTCGAACAAAAATGCCCTTTCGGAGGTTCTGCGGCCGCACAATTCCATGTGCGGTTAGAACTTTGCTTCAACCTGACAGGATTGGAATCTTGCAGCTACACAATTCTGAATCGCGACTGTATCTCTCTCTTTCTACGGTCCGCATATTTCTGAGTGTGGCCGCACATGGATCTTTTGCGGAGCGCACAAATGCAACTCCGGCCGCATAGCTGATCTTCTGCGGCCGCACAATAATTATGCGGTCCACACTTCCATTAAACTTGATATGTAGGTTCTCTAAATTTTTGCTCTTGCCTAGCTTCTACGGCCACACATTTCATGTGCGGACCGCACTTCTCACAGATCTCTGATAAGTTCTTGTGCACAATCTGCGGCCGCAGATGATGTTCTACGGTCTGCACTTTAAGCTTTTGTCTCTGCTTTTGTCCTTGAGTTTAGATCACTCCTTTGTGAGTTGGATTTCTTCTTGGAGGATCATTTTCCAATATTCCTAAAATTAAGCATATTTCATCATGTTTTCGGGAACACAATTAAACGCTTTTGGACTAAAACGATAGCTAAAAGGTGCTAATAAGTAGTCAAAATCCCCACTTATCACTCTTCCACCACAAAGTGTATACGGCGGTTTCATCTTAGCTACCATAACAGTAGCTCAAAACCGCCATAATATGCATTGTTTAATGTGGCCTTTTGTAAGATGTTAATTATAGCGTTTACAAACCGCCATTATTGTTTTCAAAATTTTAATTGATTACAATTCTTAGTTTGGCCTTTTTGTTGTTTATTGTGGTAGTTTTGAGCCGCTAGTTTTGCAACCAAAAACTACCATTTTTTCTAATTTAATATTACGACAGTTTAAACTTCATAATTGTAATATTTTTAATTATTCACGATTATGTAATTTCATATTTTGATCCTTCCTATTTCACCCGTATGCAATTAAACACCCTTCATAATAATTGTAACACATTATAAAGAATTAAATAAGTAAAGTATTCATCATATAAAATATATGTAACGATCAGGAAGGCCATTTTGAGTATTATAGCCTCGTTCTCCCATTTACTACTTATTTTATGTTCAATTGTCATTATGTGACTTGCCGGAGTAGTTGGTTCGGTTCCGGAGATGTTTCAAAATGAGTTCAGCCACTTAGTCTCGAGGCTGGAAGCTTAAGTTAAAAAGGTTGACCGGATTTTGACTTATGTGTAAATAGCTCCAGAATAGAGTTTTGATGGTTTTGATAGATCCGTTGGGTGATGTTTGACTTAGGAGTGTGTCCGGATAGTGATTTGGAGGTCTATAGTTGATTTAGGCTCGAAATGGCGAAAGCTGGAAAATTAAAAATATTGGAAATTGATAAATTTGACTGAGAGTGGACTTTGTGGTTATCCGGATCGGATTTTGGTTTCGGGAGTTGAAATAGCTCCGTTGTGCCATTTATGACTTGTGTGCAAAATTTGAGGTCAATCAGACTTGATTTGATAGGTTTCAGCATCGATTGTAGAAGTTGGAATTTCTTAATTATTGTTAGGCTTGAAATTGAGTTGCGATTCCTAGTTTTGATGTTGGTTGATGTGATTTGAGGTCTCGACTAAGATTGTATCGTGTTTTAGGACTTGTTGGTACATTTGGTTGAGGTCCCAGGGGCTTCTGGTGGAGTTTTGATGGTTAATGGATCGAAGTTTGGTATTGGAGGATTGCTGAAGTGCACCAGGTCTGGTGCGATCGCACCTGCGATGAATTTGGATGCAGGTGCGCAACCACAAAAGCGAAGGAGTCATCATAGGAGTGGATTTGGGTGAGCTGGGGAGTTGCGTAGGTGCGAAGGGAATTTCTGCACTTGTGAGTTTGCAGATGCAGAAGGAGCATCGCAGAAGCGAAAGGAGGCCCGGTGAGGTAGGTCCATAGAAGCAGAAGTCTTCTCATAGAAGCGAGGCCGCAGGTGCGCAAGGCCGGTGTCCAATATAATTCAGCAGATGCATAGCTTTGACCGCAAAAGTGGAACTGCATGTGCGGTTAAATGATCCGCAGAAGCGAAAAGGGTTGGGTAGTGTTTAAAACTCGAGGGTTTTGTGATTTTAATCATTTTGGACATTTCAAGCTCAGATTAAGGCGATTTGTGAGAGGATGTTCGAGGGGTTTCTTGAGGTAAGTCACTCTTGATCATTTTTATTCAATAATATTGTTTCCCCATTGAATTTCCCACCTAGATTGTGTATTTTTGAGGTGGAATTTTGGGAGTTCTAGGCTAGGGATTGGAGAGTTAATTTGGGGATTTGAGATACGATTTGGTACCGGAATTTGGTAAATTTGCTATAGTTGGATTCGTGGATGAATGGGCTTTCGGATTTTGTAGCTTTTATTAGATTCTGACACGTGGTCCCGGGGGTTGACTTTTGAGTTGACTTTTTTACTTTAATTAAGAATTTAGCATTTTCATGTGGAATTGATTCCAATAGCTTGAGTTAATTGTATCAAATTGTTTGGGGCTAATTCAATTCAAGGGCTTGTTAGCGGAGTGATTCGATTAGCTTGAGGTAAGTATCAAATTTAAACTTGGTTAAGGCACCAGTTGCCTGAATTGTACTAGCTTTGCCTAGGCAATTTCAGTTCCGGCCGCAGCAACCACTTCTCAAGTCGAGGGATGTACTCAGACTACCGTTGCCCGTACTCTAGAGTAAGTGGTGCAGAGACTTCAGACACCGGGGGTACTACCAGCCCAGTCGATTGTAGTTGCTTAGGCCTAGGGGGTCCCGTTATGAGTGATAAGGAGCAGAAAAGACTAGAGAGGTTTGGGAGGATCCAGCCTCCATCATTCTGTGGGGCTGAGTCAAAGGATTCTCAGGACTTCTTAGATAGGTTCCAGTGGATGCTTTGCATGGCGAGTATTCTAGAGACCATTGGGGTCTCATTTACTACTTTTCAGTTGACTCGGGTAACTTTCAGATGGTGAGAGACCTATGAGAGGAGCATTCCAGTCGGTGCAGTACTACCTTCATGGCATGTATTCTCCGTTCTCTTATTGCAGACGTTTGTGCCACAGAACCTCAAGGAGGAGCTGCGTAGGCAGTTCGAGCAGCTACGTCAGGAGGGCATGTCTGTGACCCAGTATGAGTGAGGTTTTGAGAGTTGGCTCGTCACGCAGTTTGGTTAGTGTCACACCTCTTTCCTACCCCCAAAATATAATGTATGTTATGAAATGTTGTGGGTCAAAGAGTTTTTCCAATTAAAGTGACAAACTTGAGTAGGGATTATTTTATTTACAGAGTCGCCACTTAAAATTGAGTTTTTGGGTATTTCAAGTCACCTTTTATTTGAATCCCTAGTCAAAGGAAGGTTTGACTCTATTATTATTGGTCTGCGAAAATAAAATTCGGGTAAGGAATTCTGTTGACCGGGGAGAAGGTGTAAGTATTCGCCGAATCTCGTGGTTCTAGCACGGTCGCTTTTATTGACAAAAGTTGGCTTGAATTAATTTTTGGATAACTTGTGCTTTATTTGATTTTTCATGCTTTTCCTATGTCCGCTACTATTTATTAAAAAATTTGAAGAACATATTTGAATAATATTAAATTGTCCTAACCGCACGACGCAAGCGAATGTGCGACCGAAACGAATTTTATTAATTTTGTCATAACATTGCCATGCAAGCGAATCCGCAGTCATGACAAGAATTATAACTACGTTA
This sequence comes from Nicotiana otophora, assembly GCA_000715115.1. Taxonomy (NCBI): domain Eukaryota; kingdom Viridiplantae; phylum Streptophyta; class Magnoliopsida; order Solanales; family Solanaceae; genus Nicotiana; species Nicotiana otophora. Next base: position 121,512 of record AWOL01S0036871.1, on the reverse strand, counting down.
TTAGTTTTTTGGAAAAGTTAATAGTGTATGGCTAAATGAAATGGCTTTGTGGTTATTACGATTACTAATTTAAAAGATGAGACTAGTGGTTGAAAATTGTTAACTTATGTTGCTTAAAACTAGTAAGATGTGGGCTTGTGATGACATTGAAATAAGGCAGCCCACTGTTGGGCTGATGGAGCCAATGGGCTCATGTCCAAGACAAAAACCAAGAGGCCCATTTTCTCTTGGACTTCAAATCTACAGATATGGCCTTTTAGAGTCACATTACAGATCTGGCCCTATTTTGCAATTTGTAATTCATAGCCAACTATTTGCAAAAATAAGTTTACAGAGAGTATCTTTCTATTCACAGCTTAACTACCTTACTAAAATAAACCTTTTCAAAAAATAATCAAGATTATTGGGACTCTAAAAATTTTAATTAAAAATTAAAAGCAAAGTTTAGCTTGGCAACAACAAAGGGACAAACATAGCTACATGGGTTCAAAATTTAATATATACTCCTTTCATACAACCAAGCAACTGAGGGCCCAGTGGAATTATATCCTACGCTTTAGCAAAAAAATAAAATAAAGGTGCTTGACACAGTTTAATAATCTACCATATAGTCATAACATTATCTTGCATTCAAGAGCATATAAAAATGAATTACAATAGAAGTATGAAGCTACTAATATTTTCCTTCATCATTATTTTTCATTCTAACTCGATTTTAGGAGTTTACATGGTCCGAAAATTATCTGGACAGAAAAAAAAGAACAAATACAACAAAGTCAGCTCTTTCCAAAATCAAGAAGCGGACAGCAAAACAGTTAAACGGGCAGCAACATAGCAAAAGACAACGACAACCAGCACATTTCAAACCCAAGCAAATGAACCAGAAATACCCAGCAAAATAATTGAAACCAGCAATTATGTAACTCCAGAAGAAGCTTTCAAGACTACCCTCTTTTTCTCAAAAAGCCGTTTTCCACTTAAGAATCAACTCACAAAAACTCACAATTTTTAGCTACTAAAGAATGCCTTAGCTGCTGATTTTTCTCGCCCTTGTTTTTAGTGTGTCCAGATCTCTACTGCTATGAAGATGTATGTTTTATATATGAGAAACAACTAACTATTTCATGATTAAAAATCAGTCTTTTTTGACAGAGTTTTCCACAAAATCTGCACTTAAATTCAAATGGAAAGACATTTTTGTTCAATCTTGTCTAAAAGAGAGTATTTCAACTAAAATCTCGTCTTCACTATTCAAAGGTAGACTTTTGTTCAAAAACTGCCCAAAAGTCCACATTTTCTTACCAAACAAATGGCTTTTGAGTTTTATACTCAAAACATCTCTGAAGCAGTAAATAAGCAACCAAACAAGTACCCTATACTGTCAAGTATTCCTTCACTACCTCACTTTTATCAATACAAAGCTATTATACTACTTCAACAAGTGCAACAACATAAAAATTTGCATTTCAAACTTCAAAAGCTAATGTTAAAATAATTAATAAGAGACAAAATAAAATCTGGAAAAATAAAAATAAAATAAAAAATCAGCCATGAAAAACAAGAATAGTATTTTTATCATTTCACAATTCAAGTGGCCAAAATAATGGTGATATGCCAAACGAGGGCATTCGGGAAGGTCGCCGGAATTTGGCCGGATTTTTAGTCGCCGCATTTTCAGGGTGGAATTGACATCAATAGGTAGGTCTTGAGGAGCTTTATCCGCTGATGTAGATATTGTGGGGTGGTAGTGGCCGGAGGTTCAAGAATTTGGGCAAAACAATGGCGGCTAAAATTTTCTTAGATCTAAGATTCAAGGAGTTTGAGGGGGTTCTGAAGGATTTGGTTTGGAGATATGGAAAGAGGAGGTTGTGGAGATTACATAGTGTGAATTTGGAGGTGTTTGGAGGTGGTCCGCCTCCGGTGGGCAATTTCTAGCGGCGGCGGAAGGGCGACGGCTAGAGAGAGAAGAGAGAGGAAGAAGAAAGGAATTATGGGGGAAATGGGGGAAAATTTTAAGCATTTCTAAGTCTTAAATACTTAATTGGGAAATTGATTGTGGACCATTGGATGAGAGAGAGATGAATGGATGAGATTTAATCTTGATTCACTTAATGAAACGGCGTAGTTTCTTCATGAAACTACGTCGTTTTGAACCAACTCTTGGCCAGCCATTTTGGACTGGGTATGGCTGAATTGGGCTCAAAATGTGGTCCAATATTTGCTCAATTTTAATTAAAATACACTAGCCCAATCCCTTGTCTCTCTAATGAAATTATAAATGTAAAAAGAAAATCCTTTAGAGATGCAAACTAAAATAACAAATAAAAAGTAAAAATATTTTAGTACTTTTAATTAAACTCACATAAAAATGCACAAATAAATACAAATAAAAACAACTAAAAATATCTAAAATCATCCAAAAGTTATATATATTGGAAAAAGCATGCAAAAATTAGGTATTCACAGCTGCCCCTCTTTGCTCGAGAACATGAAAAGTTTTCGTGCAAAGATGGCGAATGCCATGATTAACTCTTGCTTGCCTATGACTATAATGAGAGCATTTTGAAAAAGGTGACCGAACCTTGCCTCCGAGGTTGCTTACATATTTTTGTCTATAAAGGAATCAGGTCTGTATAGTTCTGAAAACATTTGGTAGCTGGGACTACAGGTCACTGGAGTTAAGATTGCTGTCATTGCTGCTACTGTTATTGTTATCATTACTTGCTGCTTACATCAAAAGGAAAAGAGAAGAGAACTACATATGTCTGCAAACTAAAATTATAAAATTCATATCTATGTGTCTTCTAGAGTCAAATCTTGATCTTGACTTGCTCTTTTGTTTTGACCTTAGACTGGATCTTGATGCTCTTGAAGAACAAACTATGACTCAATCTCAATTGTTTGCTTTCCTGATCCGAAATTGAGAAGATGAATCTTGAGACGCCTAGTTGCTGACATTTATCAAAGCTAAACCCAACTAGCTTGTGATCGAAAGACTTATTTCTTCTGATGAGAAACTGAAACTGCAAGCTTTAATCGTCACTTGTGCTATACGGCGGAGCCTGCAAAGCCATCAAAGACGAACAAAACGAACAAACTTTTTCTGCCCAGTCTGGCACTAGGGAAATTTTGTGAGTTATTAGAGAAAGTTATAAACTATCTAACTTATTGAAAGGAAGACAAAGACGAGAGTATAACCTAGCTATGTGAGGATATGCAACCACAGGCTAGTACCCTATGTTACCAAAAGGAAATGTAACCAGGGGTTGATACCATGTATTACTGAAAGGAATGTAACAAGGGGTTGGTACACTGTATTACTAAAAAGGAACGTAACCAGGGCTTAGCACACTGTATCACTAAGAAGGAACATAACCAGGGGTTGGCACCCTGTATCACTAGGAAGGAATGTAACCAAGGGCTGGCACCCTGTATTACTGAGAAGGAATGTAACCATGGATTGGTACCCTGTATTACTGGAAGGAAATGGAACTAGGGGTCGGTGCCCTGTATTATTGATAAAGTGTTGAATCCCTCTAGGTGAAAAGGTTCTACCTGAGTTAAGCTACGCAAAACATCCTGAACGAAGAGTACTTATACTCGGAACTACGAGCTGGATCCCCCTAGGAGAAATGGTTCTACCTGAGTTAAGCTACGCAAAACACCCCGAGCGAAGAGTACTTCTACCCGGAACTATGAGCTGGATCCCCCTAGGCAAAATGGTTCTACCTGAGTTAAGCTATGTAAACTAACCTGAGCAAAGAGTACTTCTACCCGGAACTATGAGCTGGATCCCCCTTGGCAAAATGGTTCTACCTGAGTTAAGCTACGTAAAACAACCTGAGCGAAGAGTACTTCTACCCAGAACTATGAGCTGGATCCCCCTAGGCAAAATGGTTCTAGCAGAGTTAAGCTACGCAAAACAAACCTGAGCGAAGAGTACTTCTACCCAGAACTATGAGCTGGATCCCCTAGGCGAAATGGTTCTACCTGGGTTAAGCTACGTAAACACCCTGAGTGAAGAGTACTTCTACCCAGAACTATGAGCTAGATCCCCCCAGGCGAAAAGGTTCTACCTGGATTAAGCTACGTAAAACATCCTGAGCGAAGAATACTTCTACATAAAATTATGCGTGTGATCCCCCTAGGCGAAAAGGTTCTGCCTGGGTTAAGCTATATAAAAAAACTTGAGCGAAGAGTACTTTTACCTGGAACTATGAGCTAGATCCCCCTAGGAGAAATGGTTCTACCTGCGTTAAGCTACGTACAACATCCTGAGTGAAGAGTACTTCTATCCGGAACTATGAGTTGGATCCCCCTAGGCGAAAAGGTTCTACCTAGGTTAAGCTATGTAAAACTTCCTGAGCGAAGAGTACTTCTACCCGGAACTATGAGCTGGATTCCCCTAGGAAAAATAGTTCTACCTGAGTTAAGCTACGTAAAACAACCTGAGCGAAGAGTACTTCTACCCAAAACTATGAGCTGGATCCCCCTAGGCGAAATGGTTCTACCAGAATTAAGCTACGTAAAAAAACCTGAGGGAAGAGTACTTCTACACGGAACTATCCCCTAGGCGAAACGGTTCTACCTGGGTTAAGCTACGTAAAACACCCTGAGTGAAGAGTACTTCTACCCGGAACTATGAGCTAGATCCCCCTAGGCGAAAAGGTTCTACCTGGATTAAGCTACGTAAAACATCCTGAGCGAAGAGTACTTCTACCTAAAATTATGAGTTGGATCCCCCTAGGAGAAAAGGTTCTAAATGGGTTAAGCTATGTAAAACAACTTGAGCGAAGAGTACTTTTACCTGGAACTATGAGCTAGATCCCCCTAGGAGAAATGGTTCTACCTGGGTTAAGCTATGTAAAACATCCTGAGCAAAGAGTACTTCTATCCGGAACTATGAATTGGATCCCCCTAGGCGAAAAGGTTCTATCTGAGTTAAGCTACGTAAAACATCCTGAGCGAAGAGTACTGCTACCTGGAACTATGAGTTGGATCCCCCTAGGTAAAAACGTTCTACCTGGGTTAAGCTAAGAAAATGATGTCTATGAATAATAGTGATGTATGCTGAAAATAAAAGAAAATGGAGATTTTGTGGAAACTTACCTTTGGTGACATTCGTCCTTCTACACTGCTTTGCTCCTGATTCAAAACAAAGAATAATTGTGAGTTTTAAAAGTGGTGATCGGTTTATGACCTTGATGTCTTTGGAAGCTTGTCTTTGTGCCTATTCAGCTTGCTTTTGACAAGTAGGCCAACAAGAGTATTTTTTGTAGGAACCTTTGTATTACACGAATCCTCAAGATATGTCGATTGTAACAACTGAGTGCATCTTGCTCCCTGGACTGTGGTATCTTGAACGTTCTATCTAGAATTTACTTTGTGCAACTAAAAAGATGGTAGCAGATTTTGGAAATCCTTTCTTGCTTATTTTGATGAGAACTGATTCAAAAGCAAAAAGACAAATCTATGCACAAATAGAAAGAAGAAATTTTTAACAAGAGACGCAACTTTTATGGGAAAGAAGGGGCTTATGTGAGTGTGATAGCCAACCTTAGTGATCATGACATGATTTTGGACATAACGACCTGATCTTTCAAACCAATCTAACCTTTGCTCTTGTCATTCCTTCGAGCTTTGAAACTGAGCATCTTTGTGCCAATTATTTTGGATCAGACTTATGACTCACCTTCGACTGATGGTGCCCCGAGGGATTTTCACCAACACGTCTCTCTCATTTATTTATCTCTACTTACCGTCGCCTTACAGTGCCCGTTAAGGTTTTCACTAGTAAGGCTCTCTCTCTCTTCTTTTCTTTTAATTTTATTTTATTTTTGTGCGAGCAAATTGATAGTGTTCTATGTCACGTGACAATTGTTGTTCATTGCATGCTTCTTTTGGCATTATTGAAAGTTTATCAGAAGGTCTTTATTTAGAAGGCTTTTGGACATGGTAAGAAAGCAAAGATGGTATGAAGGCTCAAAATAGGCTCAATATGATGGGGTTGTAAATTTACAACTCTTAGAATCGACTCTTTTAAAACAAAACTAAAACAAACTCATGCCCCAGTTTTAGATAATGGATTCTTTTTTGGTTGGAGTGAACCCTAGTATAGAGCTACATACGTGTCCTTTAAAGGAATCAAGTCAAACGTAGTTCAAGACATCTGACCTAACTATTTCTTTTTTCATCTTTCTTTCTTTTAATTTTTTTTTCTTTTTTTTTTTGCAAAATGCCCCAGCTCTTATGTTCTAGGGGAATGGACTTTAGACTATTTTGTTTTTGGATTTTTGACTCTAGACTTGATTCCAAGAGAGGGGGTCAAAGATTATAACGTAGGCTCAAAAGGGTTAACAAGTGGTATAAAGTGTTTGGGTAGCAGAAAAAAGGGCTTCCTAGCCTCGAGAATGCCAAACATATTATCTTTTCATAATCATGACATTGATAAACATGTTGTCTTCTGGGTCTTGTCTAGCGTAAAGCTGTATGAGCAATAATTTCCTCGCAGGGAATGACCCTAGTCAATGATATAGAAGTGTGCATTTCAATACTGATTGATTCGTTTCAAATTATCTGTATTGTACTTTCTTTTGAAAAACACTTTCTATCTTGTAGTGCTAAATGGACTTCAACCCATCTGATCATCCTTAAGCCCGACCTTCACAACTATTCATAGGTAGAGATCCTTAACCTCCATTGGTATGGCTGCTTTGGTTCCGTGTATATTTGGATTATTCTTATTCTCAAATTGTTTCAACTCTTTATTCATCTTCAAAAGTGTCTCTTTCTTTCAGTTATCAAATTCAAGACTAGATCAATTTTCTAAAATCTGGCCGAAAATTTCGCATGCATGTCATGTTACTAGAACTAGCAAGAAAAGAACTATGCACAAAATAGACACAACATGACTGATTGTATTTTATTGAATAAATAATAGAAGGGTATGATAACATTAAAAGAAGAAGAAGAAAAGATGACAAAATAAGCTACCATGACTCCTCCCCGGCTGAAATAGGAGTGACTTTTCAGTTACTAAGCGACATCTTAGTCAGGGACTTGCACATCAACATTACTATGGCATTCACTAATTTTGATTGGTTTGGAATCAGCATTCAAATTTTGACGTTTTGATCAAACCATTCCCAATATTGGCTATCAGATTTCAGGACTGTCGGCATGAGAAATTTCATAGCAATAGATTTTCCAAAAGACTTGGAAGAATTCATCTCCCTATCATCACATATCGTCTCACACAAAGAATGTCCTATTGCTCAAACCTGGTAAAAGTCAACTAACATCTGCCTCTTCTTTTCACCACCAAACTGTGTACTTGCCTTTTCGTGACTTTAGTCGAATCAACAATAGCGTTGCTTATTCCCTTGGTTGAGAAAATGATAGAGTGATCCTGGATTGTTTTCGTGATTCACCATTGCAAACCAATAAACCGACAACTTTTAACTAGCTTTTATTCCAAAATAACAAGTATGTTAGAATAAACACTCTTCTTCTCTCTTTTTTTTCTCTTTTGTTTCTACTTTGTTTTTTCAAACTCATTCGAACGAACCTGATGTGGGTTGCCTACGTATCATGTGGGAACATGAATCAGATCTTACGTAGCCCAGGCCTTCAGGGAGATTAGGAATAATGTAAATAAAATAAACTCCTTTTTTTTGTTTTAGATTTTAAATATTGTTTTAAATTTCCGAAAGAAAGACTTATAAAGAAAATATTTTTGGATTTCGATTTTTTTTTTTATGAAATTTTTTGAAAAGAAAGACTTCTAAAGAAGAAAGAGAATACTTTTTTTAAATTTCAATTTTTATTTATTTTTATTTTTTCGGAGAAAGACTTCTAAAGTAGAATGAAAAATAGATTTTTAGATTTTGATTCGATTTTCTTTTTCGAATGAAGGACTTCTAAAACGTAAGAAAATATTTTTGGTTTTAATTTTTTTTATTTGGAATTTTCAAAGGAAAACTTCTAAAGAAAGAATTAAAGGAAGATATTTTTAGATTTTTGAAAATTGAGGACCAGAACCGATGAGGTTTGCCTACGTATTTCACATCCGGTGAGAATCAGACCCGTGTAGTTCAGTAAAAATCGACTATGTTCTCTTTTAATTTATGAAAATTAATCCTTAAAACATTATAACTATACCACATCGTCCTCTTATTTTTTATTTTTTTTTCTTTTCTTTTAACTGACATATGTACAAAAATCGGAGAATTTCTCTCTTGTTTATTCAACTGATTTATCCTAAAGTCAGTCAACATGCAAGCCTCCCAATTAATGCAACATATAGCACATAACATGAACATATTGGTCTCAACAAGGTACCTATCCTAAAACACAATCCGGTCCCATATGCCGAGTGCTGCTAAGCTAAATGCACATGATAAAACTAAAGCGAACCTACTAGGGATATTTGGCATGAGGTTTGTTCTTCTAGGTTTAAATCCTAGTGAAGAAGGTGTCTAGACCTGGCTTACTCGATCGGAAAACCCAAGCCAATGAGCGTCAGCGTGCCGGCCGTAGAACGGTTCCGTCTTTACTGGTGGTTCTCCCCGCCTAAACATGTGTGATTAAATCCTTCACCGGGAGCAGGTCTGCACACTGGCTTTATCTCAGACGGAAACTTTTGTGGAGCTGGTCAGCACATACTATTACTTATCAGAAGACTCAGATGGGGTGCGAGAGAAGACAGTTCATGTATACAGTGCAAGCAAAATCATACACAGTAATATCCAAAAATAATAAAAGCCAAAAATTAATCAATGTACAAGCTCGAATTGTGATAAGACGCCAGAGCTGTCACACTACTTTTCTACCCTCAAACGATAACGTATGTTATGATCTATTGTGGGATTAAAGTGACAAACTTGAGTAGAGATTACTTTTTTTACAGAGTCGTCACTTGGAATTGAGTTTTTGGGTGTTCCAAGTCACCTTTGTTTTAAATCCCTAGTCAAAGGAAGGTTTGACTCTAGTATTATTGGTCTGCGAAAATAAAGTCTGGGTAAGAAATTCTGTTGACCGGGGAGAAGGTGTAAGGCAATCTCTGAGTCCCGTGGCTCTAGCACGGTCGCTTTTATTGACTAAAATTGGCTTGAATTAATTTTTGGATAACTTGTGTTTTGTTTGATTTTTCATGCTTTCCTATGTTCGCTACTATTTATTAAAATAATTGAAGAAAAAATTTCAATAGTATTAAATTTTCTTAACTGCACCACACAAGTAAATGCGCGACCGAGACGAATTTTATCAATTTTGTCATAATAGTGTTACGCAAGCGAATCCGCAGTCATGACAAGAATTATTACTAAATTATTATTGTTTTGGAAAAATTAATAGTGTATGGCTAAATGAAATGGCTTTGCAGTTATTACGATTAATAATTTTAAAGATGAGACTAGTGCTGGAAAATTATCAACTTATGTTGCTTAAAACTAGTAAGATGTGGGCTTGTGTCAATTGAAATGAGGCAGCCCACTGCTGGGCTGATGGAGCCAATGGGCTCATGTCCAAGTTAAAATTCAAGAGGCTCATATGCTCATGGACTTCAAATCTGCAGATATGGCCTTTTAGAGCCACATTACAGATCTGGCCCTATCTTGCTATTTGCAATCCATAGCCAATTATTTACAAAAATAAGTTTACAGAGAGTATCTTTCTATTCACAACTTAACTACCTTACTAAAATAAACCTTTTCAAAAAATAAGCAAGATTATTAGGACTCTAAAAATAAAAATTAAAAATTAAAAACAAAGTTTAGCTTGGCAACAACAACGAGACAAACATAGCTACATGGGTTCAAAATTTAATATATACTCCTTTCATACAACCAATCAACTGAGGGCCCAATGGAATTATATCTAACGCTTTAGCAAAAAAATAAAATAAAGATGCTTGACACCGTTTAATTATCTAACATATAGTCATAACATTATCCAATATTCAAGAGTATATAAAAATGAATTACAATAGAAGGATGAAGCTGCTAATATTTTCCATCATCATTATCTTTCATTCCAACTCGATTTTAGGAGTTTACATGGTCCGAATATTACCTGGACAGCAGAAAGAAGAACAAATACAGCAAAGTCAGCTCTTTTCAAAATCAAGAAGCGGACAACAAAATAATTAAAGAGGCTGCAACACAGCAAAAGACAATAACAACTAGCATATTTCAAACCCAAAAAAATGAACCGGCAATACCCAGCAAAATAATTAAAACCAGCAATTATGTAACTCTAGAAGAAGCTTTCAAGACTACTATCTTTTTCTAAAAAAAACGTTTTGCACTTAAGAATCAACTCACAAAAACTCAGAATTTTTAGCTACTAAAGAATGCTTTAGCTGCTGATTTTTCTCTGCCTTTTTTGTGTGTCCAGATCTCTACTGCTATGAAGATGTATATTTTATATATGAGAAACATCCAGCTATTTCATGATTAAAAATCAGTCTTTTTTGACAAATATTTCAACAAAATATGAATTTAAATTCAAAAGGCAAAACTTTTTTGTTCAATCTTGGCCAAAAGAGAGTATTTCAATTAAAATCTGCTCTTCACTATTCAAAGACATACTTTTGTTCAAACATTGTCCAAAAGTCCATATTTTCTTACCAAACAAATGACTTTTGAGTTTTGTACTCAAAAACTTTTTGAAGCAGTAAATAATCAACGAAACAAGTACACTATGCTGTCAAGTATTTCTTCACTACCTCACTTTTATCAATACAAAAACTATTATACTACATCACCAAGTGCAAAAACATAAAATTTAGCATTTCAAACTTCAAAAGCTAATGCTAAAATATTTAATAAGAGACAAAATACAATATGAAAAATAAAAATAAAATAAAAAATCAGCCATGAAAAAAAGAGAATAGTATTTTTACCATTTCACAATTCAAGTGGCCGAAACAATGGTGGTATGCCAAACGAGGGCATTCGGGGAGGTCACCGGAATTTAGCTGGATTTTTGGTCGCTGAATTTTCGTGGTGGAATTGACATAAATAGGTAGGTCTTGAGGAGCTCTATCCGTTGATATAGGTATTGTGGGGTGGTAGTGGCCGGAGGTTCAAGAATTTGGGCAAAACAATGGCGGCTAAAAGTTTCTTAGATCTAAGATTCAAGGAGTTTGAGGAGGTTTTGAAGGATTTGGTTTGGAGATATGGAAAGAGGAGGTTGTCGAGATTACATGGTGTAAATTTGGGGGTGTTAGGAGGTGGTCCTCCGCCGCCGCGCGGCGGCTAGGGAGAGAAGAGAGAGGAAGAAGCAAGGAATTATGGAAGAAATGGGGGCACAATTTCAGCATTTCTAAGTCTTAAATATCTAATTGGGAGATTGATTGTGGACCATTGGATGAGGGAGAGATGAATAGATTAGATTTAATCTTAATTCACTTAATGAAACGGCGTAGTTTCAGCATTAAACTACGCCGTTTTGGACCAAGTCTTGACCAGCCATTTTGGACTGGGTATGGCCGAATTGGGCTCAAAATTTGGGCCAATTTTGGCTCAATTTTAATTAAAATACACTAGCCCAATCCATTGTCTCTCTAATGAAATTATACAGGCGAAAAGAAAATCCTTTAGAGATGCAAACTAAAATATACAAATAAGAAGTAAAAATATTTTAGTACTTTTTAATTAAACTCACATAAAAAATGCGCAAATAAATTCAAAGAAAAATAATTAAAAATACCTAAAATCATCCAAATGTTGTTGTTGTTGTTGTTGTTGTTATTATTATTATTATTATTATTATTATTATTATTATTATTATTATTATTTTTGATAAAATTATACTACTAGGCATGTCTAATAGCTATTTTGTTAATAAAAACCGAAAAAAGGAACCACAACGGAAAAGTACAAGTAAGGGGGCTAGCTACAATAGTGTTGCTCTGTGCCTTGGCTATATAATTACTCCTCTGCGCCTCCATTTCCTTAAAATAGCGGCCTCAAGTAGAGGATCATAGTGTAGCTTCCGGCAGAAGTCTCACGAGGGCAAGCCGCTTGGATCTTCCCAAAGGCATAGGAATATAGCACACACATATTATGCTAGACATTATCTTATGAATTCTATTGAGGCATAATAAACCTCATCTACTAGAAACCATGAAGAAAATACGAACTGGAAAGAACTAAATACTCTATGATCATCACTGAGTTTATAACATACCCTGTGATGATATTACAAAGGATGATACTTAAAAAATGGTAATATATATATATATATATATATATATATATATTATTTGGAAAAAGCGTGCAAAAATTAGGTATTCACAGTTGGTTCCCACTTAGAGGGAAAGGATTAGGAGGTTCACTGATGGCCTCACCTATCAGTTGCATTTTGTTATGGCTCGTGAGAGTGTATCAGGTGCTAGGTTTGACGAGGTGGTTGATATTGCTCGGCGACTAGAGTTGGTTCTTAGTCAGGTGCATAAGGAGAGGGAGGCCAATAGGCCTCGTGGTTCGGGTGGTTTCAGCGGTGGGGTCAGTCCCACCACAGCAGGGGTCATCCTTAAATGCCCGCTCAGACGGCTCGCCCAGCTCATCATAGTGCATCAGTTAGCCACGGTTCTTGCAGTGCTCATTCGGGTCAGTCATCATTTAGTGCATTACCAATGCAGAGTTCTCACCATGCCTCATCTGCTCAGGTTTCTACAGGCAGTTCCTCGGGTTATCAGGAGCAGCAACTCTGTCAGAGGAGGTGTTATTTAGAGTGTGGAGACTTGAGTCATCTCAAGAGGGATTTCCCTAGATTGTTGAGCGGGGTTCCACAGTAGAGTTATCAGCCGATGATACCAGCACCAGCAGTTACACCACCCGCTCAGCCAGCTCGCCCTAGAGGGAAAGGCCGATCAAGTGGTGGTCAGACTCGATTCTATGCTATTCCTGCTAGGCCAGATGTCGTTGCTTCGGATGCAGTGATCACATATATTGTCTCAGTGTGCCATATGGATGCTTTCACATTATTTGACCCCGGTTCTACTTATTCCTATGTATCATCCTATTTTACTCGTTATTTAGATATGCCCCGTGAGTCCTTAGTTTCACCTGTTCATGTATCTATGCCGATGGGCGATACTATTGTTATGGACCATGTATATCAGTCGTGTGTAGTGATTATTTGGGGATTGAAGACTAGAGCTAATCTCTTATTGCTTAATATGGTTGAATTCGATGTGATTTTGGGTATGGACTGGCTGCCTCCATGTCATGCTATTCTGGATTGTTATGCTAAGACCATGACGTTGGCGATGCTGGGGTTGCCAAGGATCAAGGTGAGAGGTTCTCTAGATTATGTTCCCAGCAGGGTGATTTCTTATCTGAAGGCCCAACGGATGGTTGGGAAGGGGTGTCTATCATATTTGGCTTTTGTGAGCGATGTTGGTGCTGATAGCCCTACTATTGATTCTATACCAGCAGTATGAGACTTTTCGAATGTGTGTCCTGCAGACCTGTCGAGCATGCCACCCCACAGGGATATTAATTTTGGTATTGACTTGGTGCCGGACACTCAACCCATTTCTATTCCTCTGTATCATATAGCACCAGCAAAGTTAAAGGAATTGAAAGAGCAGCTTCAAGAACTTCTTGATAAGAGTTTTATTAGGAATAGTGTGTCGCCTTGGGGTGAACCTGTTCTGTTTGTGAAGAAGAAGGATGGTGCTATGTGGATGTGCGTAGACTATAGGCAGTTGAACAAAGTTACAATCAAGAACAAGTATCCTTTTCCGCGCATTGATGATCTATTTGACCAGTTTCAGGGAGTGAGGGTGTTCCCTAAGATCGATTTGAGATCTGGGTATCACCAATTGAAGATTCGTTACTCGGGTATTCTAAAGATGATATTCAGTACTCGCTATGGATACTATGAGTTCCTTGTGATATCTTTTGGGCTGACCAACACCCCAGCAACATTCATGCATCTGATGAACACTGTATTTCAGCCATATCTTGATTCGTTTGTTATAGTATTCATTGATGATATCCTGGTGCACTTACATAGCGAGTAGGAGCATGCCCAATATTTTAGGATTGTACTACAGCAGTTGAGGGAGGAGAAGCTTTATGCCGAGTTCTCCAAGTGTGAGTTCTGGCATAGTTCAGTGGCGTTCTTGAGGAACGTGGTATCCAGTGAGGGGATTAAGGTGGATCCAAAGAAGATAGAGGCGGTTCAGAGTTGACCCATACCGTCTTCAGCTACTAAGATTTAGAGCTTTCTCGGCTTGGCCGGATATTATCGTCGCTTTGTAGAGGATTTCTCGTTCATTGCAGTGCCTTTGACCAGATTAACCCATAAGGGTGCTCCATTCAGGTGGTCGGATGAGTGTGAGGAAAGATTTCAGAAGTTCAAGACTACCTTGACCACAACTCTAGTTCTAGCTTTGTCTTTAGTGTAAGGCTCTTATACCGTGGACTATGATGCTTCTCGGATTGGACTTGGGTGTGTCGTGATGCAAGAGGGTAGAGTGATTGCTTATGCTTCACGCCAGTTAAAGCCCCATGAGAAGAACTACCTTGTTCATGATTTGGAGTTGGCAGCCATCGTTCATGTATTGAAGATTTTGGAGCCATTATCTCTATGTCTTTTGAGGTATTTACAGATCATCAGAGACTCCAGCACTTTTTCAAACAAAATGATTTAAGTTTGAGATAGCGGAGATAGTTGGAGCTGCTAAAGGACTATGATATTACCATTCTGTATCATCCCGGGAAGGCAAATGTGGCGGTCGATGCCTTGAGTAGAGAGGTGGTGAGTATGGGTAGCCTTGCATTTATTCCTGTTGGTGAGAGACCTCTTGCAGCTGATGTCCAGGCTTTGGCCAACTAGTTCGTGAGATTAGATGTTTCGGAGCCCAATCGGGTTCTAGCTTGTGTGGTTGCTCGGTCTTCCTTATATGATCGCATCAGAGAGCGCAAGTATGATGATCCCCATTTGCTTATCCTTAAGGACACAGTTCAGCACGTTGATGCAAAGGATGTTACTATTAGTGATGATAGAGTGTTGAGGATGCATGGTCGTATTTGTGTGCCTAACGTAGATGGGCTACGTGAGTTGATCCTCGAGGAGGCCCACAGTTCACGGTATCCCATTCATCCGGGTGCCACAAATATGTATAAGGACTTGAGGCAGCATTATTGGTGGAGGAGGATGAAGAAGGATTTAGTGGGGTTTGTAGCTCAGTACCTAAAATGTCAGCAGGTGAAGTATGAGCATCAAAGACCGGGAGGATTGCTTTAGAGGCTTGAGATTCCGGAGTGAAAATGGGAGCGTATCACTATGGATTTTGTAGTTGAGCTCCCACGGACTTCGAGGAAGTTTGATGTTATTTGGGTGATTGTGGATCGGTTGACCAAGTCCGCGCATTTCATTCCAGTTGGGACTACTTATTTTTCGTAGCAGTTGGCTGAGATCTACATCCGCGAGATTTTTCGCCTTCACATTGTTTCAGTGTCCATCATTTCAGATCGGGGCACACAGTTTACATTGCAGTTTAGGAGAGCATTGCAGGGAGAGTTGGGCACACATGTTGAGTTGAGTACATCATTTCACCCTCAGACAAATGGTCAGTTCGAGCGCACTATTCAGATATTAGAGGATATGATACGTACTTGTGTCATAGATTTTAGGGGTTCACGGGATCAGTTTATGCTGCTTGCAGAGTTTGCCTACAACAACAACTACTAATCAAGCATTCAAATGGCTCTGTATGAGGCTTTGTATGGGATACTGTGTCGGTCTCCAGTAGGGTAGTTTGAGCCGGGCGAGGCTAGGCTATTGGGTACTGACTTAGATCAAGATGCTTTGGACAAGGTTAAATTGATTCAGGATCTGTTTTGCACATCGCAGTCTAGATAAAAGCGTTATTCCGACCGAAAGGTTTGCGATGTTGCTTACATGGTGAGGGAAAAGGTACTATCAAGGCTTCACCCATGAAGGGTGTTATGATGTTCGAGAAGAAGGGTTGCCTTGTCGCCTAGTTTGTTGAGTGTTCATCTAGTGTTTCATGTTTCTATGCTCCGAAAGTATCTCGGGTACTATCAAGGTTTCACCCATGAAGGGTGTTATGATCTAGCGGTAGATGCGAAGCAGATATCCACGCCTATTTGAGTCTCCAGGTATGATTCAAGGCCCGTTCGAGAATGAACGTTTGTTTAAGAGGGGGATGATGTAATGACCCGACCGGTCATTTTCAGTGTTATAGCCCCGTTCCACATTTACTGCTTATTGTATGCTCAATTGTTGTTATGTGACTTTCCGGGATAGTTGGTTCGGTTCCGAGGATGTTTCGGAATAAGTTGAGACACTTAGTCTCAAGGTTGAAACCTTAAGTTGAAAAGGTTGATTGAATATTGACTTGTGTAAATGACTCTGGAATAGAGTTTGGATGGTTCCGATAGCTCCGTTGGGTGATTTTGGACTTAGGAGTATGTCCGGATAAAGATTTTGAGGTTTGTAGTTGATTTAGTTTTGAAATGGCGAAAGTTGAAAAATTACAAGTTTTGGAAATTGAGACGTTTGACTGAGAGTGGACTTTGTGGTTACCGGGATCGGATTTTGGTTTCGGAATTTGGAATAGGTACGTTGTGCTATTTATGACTTATGTGCAAAATGTGATATCAATCAGATGTGATTTGATAGGTTTCGGCATCGATTGTAAAAGTTTAAATTTCTTAGTTTTCGTTAGGCTTGAATTGAGGTGCGATTCGTCTTTTTGATATTGGTTGATGTGATTTGAGGCCTCACTAAGTTCGTAGCGTGTTTTAGGACTTGTTGGTATATTTTTTCGAGGTCTTTGGGGCCTCTGGTGGAGTTTGGATGGTTAACGGATCAAAGTTTGGATTTGAAGGATTGCTGAAGTGCACCAGGTCTGGTGCGATCGCACCTGCGATGCATCTGGTCGTAGGTGCGCCACCGCAGAAGAGAATAAGTCATCGCAGGAGTGGATTTTGGGTGAGGTGGGGAGTTGTTCAGGTGCGAAGGGAATTTCCACACCTGCGAGTTCGCATATGCGGAAGGATCATCATAGAAGCGAAAGAAGGCCTGGTGAGGCACGTCCGCAGAAGCGGAAGTCTTCTCGTAGAAGCGAGGAAGCAGGTGCGGACTAGTGGCCACAGGTACACAAGGCCGGTGTCCTGTGTAACTCCATATATGTGAGCTTTGACGACAAAAGCGGAACCGTAGGCGCAGTTAAATAATCCACATAAGAGAAAAGGGTTGGGCAGTGTTTAAACTCGAGGGTTTCGTGATTTTAATCATTTTGGACATTTGAAGCTCGGACTAAGGTGATATTTGAGAGAATTTTCAAGCGGTTTCTTGATGTAAGTCACTCTAGATCATTTTTATTCAATAATATTATTTCCCCACTGAATTTTCCACCTAGATTGTGTGTTTTTAAGGTGGAATTTTGGGAGTTCTAGGCTAGGGATTAGAGAGTTAAATTTGGGTATTTGAGTGATGATTTGGTGTCGAAATTTGGTAAATTTGGTATGGTTGGAGTCGTGGTTAAATGTGATTTCGGATTTTATAACTTTTATTAGATTCCGAGACGTGGGCTCGGGGTTGACTTTTGAGTTGACTTTTTGACTTTGATTAAGAATTTAGCATTTTCATGTAGAATTGATTCCAATAGCTTGAGTTAATTGTATCAAATTATTTGTGGCTAGAGTCGAGGCGTTCGAAGGCCGATTCGCAAGGCAAGGGCTTGCTAGCAGAGTGATTCGATTATCTGAGGTAATTATCGTATTTAAACTCAATTAAGGCACCAGTTGCCTGAATTGTTGTGATAATCACATGCTTTTGGGTGTGCACATGCATGAAGATGAGCCCATGTGAGAGCACCGGGACTATATATTCATGTTTGAGTTGTGCTCAGGCTCTTTTAGGCCTAGAAATGACTGTTAAGCTTTTAAGCTTTGATATCTCACATGTTGTAATATTTTATGTGATCTAATTGAGCCATGATGAGGCTACTTAGAGTTTTAACCCCTGAACGAACTTGATAAATGCTTTTCATTGATGAAATTACCGGTATGAGCTACGATAGCACACTTTACACATGGCTACACTTTAGCATGTCATTTACACCAGTACAGGGACATGGGAATTTTATTTCATTCATCATATACCTGTATACATGCTTTATTGCTTCTGTATGATATGTTTGAACTAGGGCCTGTGGCTATGCCAGGCGGATTATGTTATTGGCACGTGAGTTGTCCGTGCGGATCCATGTATTGATATTATTGGCACGTGAGTTGTCCGTCCAGCATGTGAGTTGTGTGTGCAGATTCATATATTGATAATATTGACATGTGATTTGCCCGTGTCGCATATGAGTTGTCCGTGCAGGTTTTATTGTTAGCACGTGAATTGTCCGTGCAACAGTCCGTGCAGTGTGTGCAACTTGTATTTTCTTGATCATTTATCTGATTTACTTGTTTCCTTCCTCTACATGCCATAATACTGTTTGAGCATGGTATTTGAGAAATAGTGCACATGCACACACGGATATTCTTCAAACTAAGCCTTATGAGTTAGTTTTATATATTGTGTTATGCTAGTCTAAAAAGGTAGAATTACACTGAAATAACTAGTATCCTCAATAACTAGTATACTCAATACCATTAGTTGTACTCACACTACACCCTACACCTCGTGTCCAAATCCAGGCATTTTCGGGCACGGTAGTTGTTGATCGTGGAGTTTTACCTGTTCGGAGATTATCGAGGTAGTTGCTTTGGCGTCCGTAGACCTTGACTCTCCTCCCATATCTCTCCATTTTTGATTATTTTGTTATACTTTCTTAGACAGTGTATTAGACGGTGTTACTATATAGATGCTCATGTATTCAGTGACACCCAGATTCTGGAAAAAACCTTTGTATGAGTTGAGGCGTTTCCATCCAGTTTTATGAGACTTTCACTTATTTAAACCTATTTTAGTATATTTTTAAATTGAAAGTGTCCATATGTGTGAGTTGTTGACTTGCCTAGTATCATGATAGGTGTCATCATGACAGGTTGAGTTTTGGGTCGTGACAATATAGGTACCCAAAAATTATATCATGATGTTTCAAAGAGTTATTCAACAAATGTACATAAGACAAAACATAGTTGATGCTAACAATGATTACTAATGGTCATTCAATCTATCTCTGTTGTTACTTCCATCAAAAGATCTTCTTGGCCTAATTGGTGACAGAGCGGTGCTTCCTAAATTGTGTGCCTGCAACAAAATATTTATCAAATTAGCTACTCCAATAGTTATGATCTGTACTACCTGTGTCATGATAAATCCATAAGCAAACCATATTGTATTGTGTCTAGATTTTAGGACGGCTGCAGTTTAATACCATTGATTTAGTTGCAGGAGCTTTATCATAAGAACTAGACATCATCATTGATAAAGATGCACGTAACAAGTATTCTGCCAATTTGCACAACCAATAGCATACAAAATACAATAACACGTCTGCTTGAGCAATGACCGCAGATTGCAGAATCCTACCAACCCCAAACCATTAGAGTAACAAATGCCAAACTTAGTTTTCTATTGTCTCATACTATCTCTCAACTATTCGACGAAAGAGGGGATCATGATTTTCAAAGAAACATCATACTTAAATCTATTATATAAAGAAAAAATAAGTACTTTTACATGTGGAGGAGTTGGAAATAATTGATAAACTTCTCAGGAATATTCCCGATGTTCATTCGATATAAGCTTGTTAGCGCACTTAATTATGATCTCATATCCGACATCTCTTGCTGCCACTGTGGAGGTAGAGTGCTAGTGTCTCGACCCAAAACCAACCCATCGTGATGGGCCTACCATAGTACTAGGCAAGCCAACTATTCAGACATTTTCAACCCATTAAATTATTGAAATATACTAAAACAGTTTAAATAAAGAAAAATCTCTTAAAATAGGATAGGAAATCATAACTCAAAACAGAAATG
>AWOL01S0036871.1:77224-100850 GCA_000715115.1 Nicotiana otophora | reverse complement strand
CAGATTTCAGAATCCTACCAACCCCAAACCATTAGAGTAACAAATGCCAAACTTAGTTTTCTATTGTCTCATACTATCTCTCAACTATTCGACGAAAGAGGGGATCATGATTTTCAAAGAAACATCATACTTAAATCTATTATATAAAGAAAAAATAAGTACTTTTACATGTGGAGGAGTTGGAAATAATTGATAAACTTCTCAGGAATATTCCCGATGTTCATTCGATATAAGCTTGTTAGCGCACTTAATTATGATCTCATATCCGACATCTCTTGCTGCCACTGTGGAGGTAGAGTGCTAGTGTCTCGACCCAAAACCAACCCATCGTGATGGGCCTACCATAGTACTAGGCAAGCCAACTATTCAGACATTTTCAACCCATTAAATTATTGAAATATACTAAAACAGTTTAAATAAAGAAAAATCTCTTAAAATAGGATAGGAAATCATAACTCAAAACAGAAATGCTTTCCAAAACTGGGGTGTCACTAAGTACATGAGCAACTACGAAATGAAAAATTCTAGTACACTGTCTAGAAGTAAAACTAAATAAATAAACTGAAAGATAAGGGATGAAAGTCAAGCTCTGCGAATGCCAAGCAACTACCTCGATGATCTGCGAAGGTCTGGCCTCTGTAAATCAACAACTGCCATGACCGGAAGCACCTGGATCTGCACACCAGGTGTAGGGTGTAGCGTGAGTACAACCAACTCAGTAAGTAACAAGACTAACAATTGGACTGAAAGTAGTGACGAGATTCATGGGTGCAGTTCAATTACAGAAATACAGTACAAGAAAGTAGGCATGCTCTCAAGTTCGACAGTTAAAGTGAAAACAGTTAAATCATGTCAAGTTCAATTGAAACATGATATAATACCTCTCAGTAAATACATGACAGCTAATATATATGCCAGCTGAAGTACAACAGAAATGAAATCAGGTGCATACTCTCAGAGTATCAGTCACTCAGTCCTCCCATTCACTCCAACCTCACAGTCACTCAATCCTCCCAATTGCTCGGCACTCGCACTCGCACTCAATAGGTACCTGTGCCCACTGTGGATGTATTGACTCCGGAGGGGCATTTCTAGCCCGAGAACTATAATAAGATAATCATGGCATGAATCAAAATAACATGTTGCGGCGTGCAACCTATTCCCATAAATATCCTTACAAGAAAGCCCTCGGCCTCACTCAGTCATCAATCTCTCAAGTATTTCGGGCTCTCAAAAATCATGATAATCTACCCAAACAATAAAGATATAATGTATCAATAAAGGACAATAAAGACCGAGATAGAATATGTAGTAAAAGCTATGACTGAGTACAAAATGACAGTTTAGCAAATAACTCAACATATAACACAACCTCTGTGGTCCCTACAGTATCAACACATAGCCTAAGCATGATTTCTAACATGACTGGCAACTCAATTTCTTCAACATATGATGAAAACACGAATAACGACAAGACAAATCAGCTATGTAGTTCCCTGGAATCATCCAAGTCACAATTCTTATGGTGCACGCCTGCACGCCCGTCACCTAGCATCTGCGTCACCTCAACACCAATCACATAACACATAATTCAGGGTTTCGTATCCTCAGAACCAAGTTTAGAAGTGTTACTTACCTCAAACTGTGCTAAACTCTACTTCAATAAGCCCTTGCCTCGCGAAACGGCCTCCAAATACCTCGAATCTAGCCACAAACAGTTCGATACAATCAACAAGAGCTAAATGAAATAATTCCATAAGAAACTACTAAGTTCTTAATCAAAACTCAACTCAAAATTTGGCCCCCAGGCCCACATCTCGAAATTCGATAAAAGTCACAATATCTGGAAGCCCATTCAAGCACAAGTCCGACCATACCAAATTCACCAAAATCTAACACCAAATCGACACCCAAATCCCCAATTTAAACCTTCTAAATCTCTAGCCTCAACTCCCAAAATTACACCTCAAAACTAGACAATCTAGGTGGGGAATTCAATGGGGAAACATAATTATTGAATATATTTAACCGCAAGTTACTTACCTCAAGAAACCCCTCGAAACTCCTCTCACAAAACGCCTTAGACTGAGTTTGCAAAGTCCAAAATGAGAGAAATCACGAAACCCTTTGGATTTAAACATTGCCCAGCTATCCCGCTTCTACGGTCCAAATATCTGCTTCTGCGGAACCGCTTTCGCTGTCAATACTCCGTTTCTACGAGAGAACACTCCACTTCCGACCTCGCACACCTGCGGCTAAAGTTCTGCATCTGCATGTTTGCTTCTGCGAGACCTTGTCCACTTCTGCGACTCCAACACAGCATGCACCTTTCCACTTCTGCGGATGACCATACGCAGATGCGCCTTCGTATAAGCGGAAACATTTCCGCAGGTGCGACAGCACTAGAAGACTTCACTTATTTAACTCCAAACTTGATCCAAATATCATCCGAACTCCACCCAAGGCACCCGGGACCTCAACAAAAAATACCAACAAGTCCTAAAATACGATACGAACTTAGTCGAGCCTTCAAATCACATAAAACAATGCTAAAACCACGAATCACACATCGATTCAAGCCTGGCGACTTTTGAACTTCTAATTTCCACATTTGATGCCGAAACATATCAAATCACGTCCGATTGACCTCCAATTTTGTACACAAGTCACAAATGACGCCACAGACCTACTCCAACTCCCGAAACCCCAATCCGAGCCCGGTAACCATAAAGTCCACTCTCGGTCAGACTTTTATATTTCCAACTTTCGTCATTTCAAGCATAATTCAACTACGGACCTCCATTTCATAATCCGAACACACTCCTAAGTCTAAAATCACCCAACGGAGCTAATAGAACGATCAAAACTCAATTTTGGAGTCATCTACACATAAGTCAACATCCAGTCAACCTTTTCAACTTATGCTTCCAACCTTGAGACTAAGTGTCTCAATTCATTCTGAAACCTTCCCAGACTCAAACCAACTACCCCAAAAAGTCCCATAATAACAATTAAGAAAGGAATGAATAGTAAATGGGGGAATGGAGCTACAACTCTCAAAATGACCGGTGGGGTCGTTACATCCTCCCCATCTTAAATAAACATTCGTCCTCGAACGGGTCTAGAAACGTACCTAGAGTCTCAAATAGGCGTGGATATCTGCTCCACATCTCCCGCTTGTTATCCCAAGTAGCCTCCTCAACTGGCTAACCTCTCCAATGCACCTTCATTGAATCTATATCCTTTGATCTCAACTTTCGGACTTGCCGACCCAAAATGGCTACTGGCTCCACATCATAAGTCAAATCACCGTCCAACTGAACGGTGCTGAAATCCAAAACATGAGACGGATCGCCAACATACTTCCAGAGCATAGATACATGAAACACTAGACGGACACTCGACAGTCTAGGTGGTAAGGCAAGCTTGTAAGCCACCTTCCCAATCCTCTGAAGCACCTCAAATGGCCCAATATACCGAGGGCTCGACTTGCCTTTCTTTCCAAACCTCATAACACCCTCCATGGATGAAACCCTGAGCAATACATTCTTCCCAACTATGTAAGAAATATCGCGAACCTTCCGATCAGCGTAACTCTTCTGTCTAGACTACGCCGCGCGACGCCGGTCCTAAATCAATTTAACCCTATCCAAAGCATTCAAAACCAAGTCAGTATCCAATAGCCTAGCCTCCCCCGGCTAAAACCAATCCACCAGAGATCGACACCGCCTCCCATACAAAGCCTCATATAGAGCCATTTGAATGCTCGACTTGTAGCTGTTGTTGTAGGAAAACTCCATAAGCACAAGAAACCGATCCCAAGAACCCCCAAAATCTATGACACAGGCGCATAACATATCCTCCAATATCTGAATAGTGTGTTCGGACTGCCCGTCCGTCTGAGGGTAAAATACTGTACTCAACTCAACCTGGGTGCCCAACTCTCGCTGCACAGCTCTCCAAAACTGGGATGTAAAATACGTGCCCCGATCTGAAATGATGGATACTGGCACACCGTGAAGGCGAACAATCTCGTTGATGTAAATCTCAGCCAACCACTCCGACAAATAGGTAGTCCCAACTAGAATGAAGTTCACGAACTTCGTTAGCCAATCCACAATCACCCAAATAACATCAAATTTCCTCTAAGTCTGTGGGAGCCCAACTAAACAATCCATGGTGATACGCTCCCATTTCCACTCCGGAATCTAAAACCTCTTAAGCACTCCGTTCGATATCCGATGCTCATACTTCACATGCTGACAGTTTAGGCACCGAGCTACAAACCCCAGAATATTCTTCTTCATTCTCCTCCACCAGTAATGCTGCCTCAAGTCCTGGTACATCTTCGCGGCACCAGGATGAATGGAATGCCATGAACTGTGGGACTCCTTAAGAATCTACTCATGTAGCCCATCAACATTAGGCACACATATTCGACCATGCATCCTCAACAACCCAACATCCCCAATAGTAACACCCATGGCATCACTGTGCTGAATTGTGTCCTAAAGGACAAGAAAAAGGGGATCATCATACTGGCGCTCTCTGATTCTATCATATAAGGAAAACTGAG
Source organism: Nicotiana otophora (assembly GCA_000715115.1). Lineage (NCBI taxonomy): Eukaryota > Viridiplantae > Streptophyta > Magnoliopsida > Solanales > Solanaceae > Nicotiana > Nicotiana otophora. The sequence goes on along the minus strand of AWOL01S0036871.1, from coordinate 96,274 downwards.
AAACCACACAAGCTAGAACCTGACTGGGCTCCGAAATATCTAACCTCACGAACTGGTTGGCCAAGGCCTAAACATCAACTGCAAGCGGTCTCTCACCAATAGGAATGAATGCAAGGCTACCTATACTCACTGCCTTTCTACTCAAGGCATCAGCCACCACATTGGCCTTCCCAAGATGATATAGAATGATAATATCATAGTCCTTTAGCAGCTCCAACCACCACCGATGTCTCAAATTTAGATCCTTTTGTTTGAACAAGTGTTGCAGGCTCTGATGATCGGTAAATACCTCATAAGACACACCATTGAGATAATGCCTCCAAATCTTCAATGCATGAACGATGGAAGCCAACTCCAAATCATGAACATGGTAGTTCTTCTCATAGGGCTTCAACTGATGCGGAGCATAAGCAATTACTCTACCTCCCTACATCAAGACACACCCAATACCAATCCAAGAAGCAATTACGACCACTTGAAAGTAGCACCCTTCTGGGTCAATTTGGTCAAAGGCGATGCAATAGACGAGAAACCCTCCACAAAGCGATGAGCCAATGATGGTCTGGGCCAAATCTGGACCGCCTCTATCTTTTTCGGATCCACCTTAATCCCCTCACTGAACACCACATGCCCCAAGAACGCCACCGAACTAAGCCAAAACTCACCCTTAGAGAACTTGGCATAACAATTCTTCTCCGTCAACTGCTGCAACACAATCCTTAAATGTTGGGCATGCTCCTCCTGGCTATGAGAGTACATCAGGATATCATCAATGAATACTATGACAAATGAGTCGAGATAAGGCTGAAATACACTATTCATCAGATGCATGAATGCTGCTGGGGCGTTGGTTAGCCCAAAAGACATCATAAGGAAGTCATAATGACCATAATGGGTCTTGAATGCGGTCTTTAGAATATTCGAGTCCCGAATCTTCAATTGATGACATTCAAATCCACTACTAAAAAGTAAATGAACACGGACGTATGCAATATAATTTATCCAACTATGAGTTAGGGTCGAATCTCACATAGAACAATACATAGGCGATTAGGCATGTAAGAAAATTATCACTTATTATGCTAATCCAAACACTTAGAAAGGTTTTGAGAAAATATTTATAACTAATTGTGAAAATGTAAACTAACCTAGAAAGCAAGTAAAATGATCAATGGCTACAAGCATGGATACATTGGGAATTACACTAAGTTACGATCCAATGTATTTCATAATTTTACAAATATGAGCGAGTTTATGTTAATTAACCTCAAGTAATAATTCTATATTATGTTCTTCCGAAGACTAACAAGACTTCCTAATTGAATTATCCCTAAAACAATTAAGAGATTAAGCACACCCGAATATGGCTACAAGTAATTTAATCCTATCCTTAGGTAGAATCTATGAAATGAGGGTTAACGCCTCAAGTTCTTGTTAATTAATCTTTCCCAATACCAAATTATCTTTCCCAAAATTAATTCGAAGTAAATGAGCGAGTCTTAGGGTTAGCTAATCCCTTTGAAAATATTAAAAAACAAGAATAATTGTTCAATACATAAGAACAACAAGATATATAATCCACATTTTAAATACGAATATTCCCATAAACAAGATTCAAGTGTTGCAAAAAATACTACACACTTAGATATACAATAAAAAGCAAGGAAATGAAGAAAGAAACATAAAGGGGTAAGAGATTCTCAACCAAAAGCTTCAAATCTTCAAGTCCTAAGTGTGTGTGCAAGAACCCTAGCTCCAAAACTTCACAAAAGCTGCCCAAGATGCCAAAGATCTGTTTCCAATAAGCTAGGTCGTGTATTTGTGAGTTTGGAATAAAGAAAATGTGAAATTGAAGAAGTGCCCAGGTCCGAAACCCGTTGACCGCACCTGCAGAAGAATCCTCGCAGGTGTCGTTCTGCAGATGTGGATGCCTGCTCGTAGAAGCGATTACTGGTGGAAAAGTGTTGTTCCGCAAAAGCGGTCAAAAGGACGCAGAAGCGTTCTACAAGCGCTGAAGTGCGACCACAGAAATGGTCCTCAAGCGCAGATGCGATATTTGCCTCGCATATCTTCTTTCGCAACTGCACATCTTTTCTCGCAGATGCGCGACCGCATAGGTGGTTACATCTACGCAGATGAGATTTTACTGGAAAGTTTTGTACTTCTTTCACTCTTTTTGAACGATTCCACTTCATTTAATTTCAATTCTATTCGAGACTTCATTTACTTAAAAATCTAGCAATGCACACCATAAATCACCTCATTTTATAATTAAAGGACACAAAAACTAAAGAAAATAGACTAGAATAAATGGTAAAATCACCACTCATCAACACCCCCAACTTAATGCTTTTGCTTGTCCTAAATCAAATCAAAACCAAATACTAAATGAGGCTCTAACATTTAAAGCTCAATTAGCATCGCTTTCATCTTAAAATCACATTCTCCAATTAAGCACAACACTTATGGTTTTGGTTGGTACTAATAATTAGGCTCAAGCATGTGAATTTCAGCCAAACAACTCCCTCATTTAAAAAAGTCTCAAGAATGCAATGGAGTTTCTAAATAATCAAGTAACAACAACCAAGCCTCAAGAAGTGACTCAAAAGCACTAGTCTACTACATATGCTCAATTTACTCAATTCGGAATATATCAATGTCACCAATCCATCGTTATTCATGTGCCCTAACAAGAAAACATGTCCCAAAATCACCATATTTACAATGACAACACAAGGAAAAAATGCACAAAGACACTCACTCTCAACAAAGGATTTCAATTGTTACAAAATATCATACCATAAGCTTGCCCTTATTTTAATTCGCCGCCTATTCAAGAACATTCAGTTGGAGATCCCATAAGGACTTGTTAAGCTTGTAATGTAGGCTTAGATAAGGGTAGGATAAGCATGTGGGAAACAAGTGACTACACCCTCCCTGAACACTAATCATATTTGTCTTTTCTTTTTGCACTTTGCTTCTTTTTAAACCACATATGTATCGACCCGACCGGTAGTTTTGAGTTTTAGTGCGTAGTTCGGTTGTTTGAAGCCTTGAGTAACATAACTTCAGGTATTATGATTTGTACATGTGGTTGAAATTGAATTTTCTAAAGTTCGGGATTGATTTGGAAAGAAAATTCTAATTTCGGAAGCTTTAAGCTAGAAGAATTGACTAATGTTTGACTTTTGAGTAAATGATTTCGGAATTGGAATTTGAAGATTCCAACAGGTTTGTATGATGATTATGGTCTTAGGAGCATGTCCGAATGTTTATTTGAGGTCCGTAGGTCAATTCGGCGTCAATTAGCAAAAGTTGGAAATTGGATGATATTTGGGAAGTATTACCGGGAGTGGACTTTTTGATATCGGGGTCGGATTCTGATTACGGAAGTAGAAGTAGGTCCATAATGTCAATTATGACTTGTGTTCAAAATTTGAGGTCAATCGGACTAGATTTGACAGGTTTTGGCATCGAATGTAGAAGTTTTAAATTCTGAAGTACATTAAGCTTGAATTGGGGTGTGATTCGTGGTTTTAGCTTCGTTGGATGTGATTTTAGGCCTCGACCAGGTTCGTGTCATGTATTGGGACTGGTTGGTATGATTGGACGGGGTTTCGGAGGCCTCGGGTGAGTATCGGATTGAAATCAGATCAAAAATTTGAAGTTGAGGAATGCTGGTGTGGGGCAACTGCTGGTGTAATCGCACCTGCGTGTTGAGGGCCACAGGTGCGAACCCGCAAAAGCGGCTCAATGGCCACAAAAGAGGCATTTGGACTAAATTGTGATGGCCGCAGATGCGAGGGTATTTCCGCATCTGCGGATGTGAAGCGAGCTTCGCAAAAGCGGAAACGCGATGGGCAGCTGGGGTCGCAGAAGCGGAAGATCTCCGCACGTGCGGGAGCGCAGGACCGTGTGCTGGACCGTAGCAGCGGTTGCAGAGAAGAAAAAAGTGGTCTGTAGAAGCGAAATTTGCCTGACTTGGAGGTAACCTCACCTGCGATGGATTTCTGCAGGTGCGGCAGGTGTTTCGCAGGTGCGGAAAGTCTTCTTGGCAGATTGTTTTAAAAATCGAGGTTTTGCTCATTTCCCTCATCTTCTCACTTGGTTGGGGAAATTTGGAGAACTTCAAGGGTAGATTTTCATTTAGCAATACAAGGTAAGTGATTCCCACCTATCATAAGTTAAATACATGGTTTGTATAAGTATTAAACATGGAAATTAGTAGAAACTGTGGAAGTTTTGGTAGAAAACTTAAAATTTGGTATTTTTGGATTTTGACCAAGAAATACGACATGGAATTAGAAATAAATCATATATTTGAGTTCGTGGTGTTATGGGTAAGGTTTATCTTCAAAACCTTTCGGAATCTAGACACGTGGGCCCGAGGGTTGTCTTCATTGACTTTTCGAGCGGAGTTGGAAATTTATTAAATTAATTAATTATGGGTATTAGAGTATATTTTGATTGGTTTGCACCTTATTTAAATAGTTTTGGATCGACGGGCATTGGTTTGAGGCGTTAGAGAGGCCTTGGAGCTGATTTTGTAACTTCGGAGCGAGATAAGTCTCCTGTCTAACCTTGTGAGGGGGAAGCTACCCCCTATGTGATATTTATTGTTATGTGAAACTAGTTGTGGGTGCTACGTATGTACCAGGTGACGAGAGTCTGTACATAACTAAAGCATGTTTATGTCCGGGGAGACTTAGGATCTTATTTTGTATTATTTGAATTATTTGAACTCATGTTGCTGGCTTAAGTAATTGAAGTTATAAATGAAATTAATTTAGAAATAAATATATGTATACTAGGCAAATCCTTAACACTTTGAGTTTTGGGCGAGTTATTTGAGAAACGGTAAAGATTATATTCATTTTGTACCCATGTATGTTATTGTAAATACGTGTCTCATAATTTGGAAACTTCCTTCCTTTTCTTGTGGAGCGGGCCGAATGCCTCGGCAGTATATAGATGCATCTATGGATCATGCCGCACGTCCCTCGGTAGTGTACACGGTATTCTAGATTGGGCCGAATGACCTCGGCGGAAATCGTGCGTTATATCGCTAGTAGACCGAATGATCACGAGATAAACCTCCTCCTTATGCCCCACATTTTATGGTATTTCTTATTTGTGTGATATTGACACTTGACACTTTTTGAAATATTAAGGTAGAATACAAGATTGAGAAATTCATGTTTTAAAGGAAATAATAAGAAAATTTTGAGATTACAGATTTACTCCACTATTGTTGTGCACTTCATACCTGTTATGAATTATCATATAATTTACTTGGACATTTAGTAAGTGTCGATGTCGACCCCTCGTCACTACTTCTCCTGGGTTAGGCTAGATATTTACTGGGTACGCGTTGATTTACATACTCATGCTGCACTTCTGCACTAAATGTGCAGGATCTACCAGGTTCATTGATGATCACCTTGGTGCGTATGCGCACCTGTTGGGGAGACTTCTTGTGAGCTGCATTCCAGGCTACGCATCGCAGCCCACCGAGTCTCCATTGTACTATTTATTTTACTCTGTCTTATTACATTCAGAACAGATGTTGTATTATTATTGTACTTTTTAGAAAACAACTCATGCACTTGTGACACCGGGTTTTGGGGGTTCCTTCAGGTTATTCATTATTGTGGTTCGTGTAAATATTTTTATGTACTCTGTAAATTCTATTTTATATTGTTCAAGTAAGGAAAATTATTATTTCAAAATACTAAAATGAGTAATTAAATTGGTGAATTACTGTTGGCTTGCCTGATGGCGGCGTTAGGCGCCATCATGAACTATAGTGGATTTTTGGTCGTGAGAACATAGTCCTTATTGACATCTAGTTACCAAGATAGAACCACCATAAAATACCTATCTAATTTTCTCAAGAATCCATTTTTTTTATACAATTTGTTTTTCTTTTGGAGCTTGAGTTTCTTCATATAAACAACTTTGAGGTATATATTTCTACACACAATGTACATCTTCATTATTTTCCACTTAACACCTATACCCCCAACTTAGGCTTTTAGCCTCATTCTTAACATTCATGGAAGGATGGGTTCAAAAGAGGGAATTAGGTAAAAGTTTGAAACGAGGTAGCCAAAGAAAAGGTTAAAGGCTCAAATGGGGTTAACTAATGATAATATTTATGCAATGTTAGGCTCGAAAGGCTAAAGATGTTTTTTCAACGATCACAAAGAATGCCTAAGGTCATCCCTCCAACAAAACATAATTAGCAGTAGCATTGAAAGACCAACCAGGCAAGTTCTAAATGATAAAAGTAAATACAAGAATTATTTTTAACAAAGACTAACACACATGGCACATGAACTAATCAAGACGGATCAATTTCACTTCTTAATAAGAACAATTTGAGCAATATCATGTCAACTAGTGGGCAAAGAGTCACAAAATGAGCTAAAACGTTATCACAAAAATTATTCTTCCCCATGCAACTTACTTTTTCAATTTACAACCAAATTTCGGAGGGGTATTCGTAATTCACACTTCACATACAAGAGACTAAATTAGTACCAAACAATCCAAAAGTTCTCCACATACCAAAACAAGACTAATTCCCTTAAGAAAGTCGTCACGCCATCCATCATAGGAATTATTCACCCGGTTCAACACAAAAATATTCCTCGGGAAAGAACCGTAGCATAAATAAAACCCAAGAATAATTTATTGAAAAGTATATTACTACTAAGGAGATAAAACTAATATGAACAAAAAACTTCTAAAGAAAATAAATAAACACTAAAGGAATAATAATAAAATAACTAAAAACTACTAAAGAAAATAAAATAAACACTAAAGGAATAAAAATAAAATAACTAAAAATTACTAAAGAAAATAAAATAAACACTAAAGGAATAAAAATAAAATAACCAAAAACTACTAAAGAAAATAACTAAATAAAGAAAAATAAAATAGAATAACAAAAGCGACTAATAGTAAAGGAACAAAAATAACATAAACTAAAAACTACTAAAGAAAATAAATAAATAAAAAATAAAATAGAATAAAAAAAGCGACTAATCCACAATTATATCATCAATCACAAACTACACCCCGCAAAGGCACATGATCAACAATAATAGAACAAGCCCGGCAAGGGTACACAATATCCATACAAAAGCGTAAGCCCGGCAAGGGCACAAGTTAAGCATAAATGTACAAATAAAGTATATTCCCTAAAGCCACCCCAACTAAAAACATTGTAGTGTCCTCACTGCACAATATCAAGATAAAATAAGAGTAGTTTGAGGGTCTCCCTGATATCTGCATCAGACTAGCAGACTGCGGGAAAAAGCTAATCATTGTCGTGTGGAGCTATTGGTCTCATCATTATCGGTAGCATCAGTATCAGCATCAGCAGCACTCGACAGGAAGGAATACTCTTCATTATCATCTATGTCCTCGACCGGTATCTTCCTATTCGGCTGCCTCCATTTGAATACAGCCTTGATGCCTCTCCATATCTTTATCATGAACTTGCTCTTCTTCTTATTTTTCTCTTTCTCCTTGTGGAAATTTTCCTGAATATGTACATGTGCCTTGGCCATGTTGCCATAGGCTGCCTCGAGCCTGCTAATAAAAGCTTCCAACTTCTCCTATGACTCTACTTGCTTCTTCTTGTTCTCCAGGTAGGTCTTCATTTCTTCCCTAGTAAAATACTCGGGCGTAGGATGGGAGTGTGAGGGCCCACTAGGGAGCTGTGACACTAAGTCACGGATGGAGATAAGCAGTGAGTTCAACATCCCAAATGGTCCCTCAGGCAGGGAGGCCTGTAAGGAAGACTCTGGTCCGGCAGCAGTGGTCACTTTCATCTTCTTACTCTTTACTGCACCAACCTCGCCCGTTACTCTCAACGGATGAAAGGGTTTGTCGGACGGTAATCGCCGATTGATGCTACGCACCTCAACATCTTCCTGCCGGCACTACTCTGTAATCAGTGAAGGGAACATCAAGTCTAATATGCATGTAATCATCAAGGATCTTCCATATGAACCATCCAAAACATTTCCACAGGGTCATACTCTGTTGCAAATGATGTAGAGCCACATTTTTGCCTCAGTTGTGAAGTCGATAGACTTCAAACCCTTTCTCTTGTTTTCCCACTTTGCTCTCTTATCTGTTGGACAAAGTTTAGAGACTAGACAATCTCCGTTTGAGAAATGATCTTTCTCTCGCACCGGCTCAAGCGAATGGTCAGGAAGCCCTAGAATATCATTGATTTGTTCAGTTCCAAACCTCACTATTTTGCCTCTGATGGTGAGTTGTGGGTCGTTGAAGTTTGTATGCTTAAGGTTTGCATAGAACTCACGAACCCACTCCTCATTGGCCTTGCACGGGGTAGGCATGAAACAAGACCAGTCGGTAGTCTGTAGGCATGAAAAAACACCCCAGCAATGATGCCAATTTTAATGATGTCCAGATCCACTACTAAAAAGTAAATGGACACGATCGCATGCAATATAATTTATCCAACTATGAGTCAGGGTCGAATCCCACAGAGAACAATATGTAGGCGATTAGGCGTGTAAGAGAATTATCACTTATTATGCTAAGCCAAACACTTAGAAAGGTTTTGAGAAAATAATTATAACTAATTGCGAAAATGTAAACTAACCTAGAAAGCAAGTAAAATGATCAATGGCTACAAGCATGGATGCATTAGGAATCACACACAAGTAATGATCCAATGTATTTCACGATTTTACAAATATGAGCGAGTTTATGTTAATTAGTCTAGGGTAATAATTCTATATTAGCTTCTTTCGAAGCCTAACGAGACTTTCTAATTGAATTATCCCTAAAATAATTAAGCGATTAAGCACACCCGATGCGGCTACAAGTAGTTCAATCCTATCCCTAGGTAGAATCTATAAAATAAGGGTTAACGCCTCAAGTTCTTGTTAATTAATCTTTTCCAACCCAAAATTATCTTTTCCAAAATTAATTTGAGGTAAATGGGCGAGTCCTAGAATTAGCTAATCCCTTTGGAAACACTAAAGAAAAAGAATAATTAAAGAAACAATAACTCACTTAATAATAAATAAAAATCATTCAATACATAAGCACAACAAGATATTTAATCCACACTTTAAATACGAATATTCCCATAAACAAGATTCAAGTGTTGGAAAAAATACTCCACACTTAGATATACAATGCAAAGCAAGAAAATGAAAAAAGGAATATAAGTTGGTAAGATATTCTCAACCAAAAGATTCAAATCTTGAAGTCCCAAGTGTGTATGCAAGAACCATAGCTCCAAAACTTGACAAAAGCTACCCAAGATACCAAAGATCTGTTTCTAATAACCTAGGTCGTGTATTTGTGGGTTTGGAATGAAGAAAATGTGAAATGGCAGAAGTGCCCAGGTTTGTAACACGCCGACCGCACCTGCGGAAGAATCCTCGCATGTGCGGTTCTGCAGATGCAGATGCCTGCTCGCAGAAGCGATTACTGGTTTAGAACTGTTGTTCCGCAGAAGCGGTTAAAAAGAAGCAGAAGTGCATCCGCAGAAGCGGTCTACAAGCACAGAAGCACGATCGCATAAACAGTTCTTAGGTGTAGAAGCGGTTTATGAATCGCATATGCGATTTTTTCTCACATATCTTCTTTTGCAAATGCGCATCTTTTCTCGTAGATGCATGACCACAGATGCGATTTCACTGAAAAGTTTTGCACTTCTTTCACTCTTTTTGCATGATTCCACTTCCTTTAATTTCAATTCTCTTTGAGACTTCATTTACCTGAAAATCTAGCAATGCACACCATAAATCACCTCATTTTATAATTAAAGGACACAAAAACTAAAGAAAAGAGACTAGAATAAATGGTAAAATCACCACTCATCAGGTACCCAGACCTCAAATCAATCTTAGAGAATACTCTCGCTCCCTGAAGTTGGTCAAATAGATCATCAATACGCGATAAATGATACTTGTTATTGATTGTAATTTTGTTCAACTGCCTATAGTCGATGCACATCCGCATAGTACCATCCTTATTCTTCACAAACAGAACTGGTGTACCCCAAGGCGACACACTGGTCCTAATAAACCCCTTAACAAGATGTTCCTGGAGCTGCTTTTTCAATTCCTTCAACTCAGCTGGTGCCATACGATATGGAGGAATAGAAATGGGCTAAGTACCCGGCACCAAGTCAATACCAAAGTCAATATCCCTGTAGGGAGGCATGCCCGACAGGTCTGCAGGAAACACATCCGAAAAATCTCGCACCACCGGAACAGAATCAACAGTAGGAGTATCAGCACCAACATCTCTCACAAATGCCAAATATGATAGACACCCCTTCCCAACCATCCGTTGGGCCTTCAAATATGAAATCACTTTGCTGGGAACATAATCTAGAGAGCCTCTCCACTCGATCCGTGGCAACCCCGGCATCGCCAACGTCACGGTCTTTGTGTGACAATCCAGCATGGTATGATATGGAGACACCCAATCCATACCCAAGATCATATCAAAATCAATCATACTAAGCAATAAGAGATCAACTCTAGTCTGAGATCCCCCAATAGTCACTATACATGACCGATATACGTGATCCACAACAATAGTGTCACCCACTTGCGTAGATACATGAATAGATGAAACTAACTACTCACAGGGCATATCCAGATACCGGGAAAACTACGATGATACATACGAATAAATGGAATCAGGGTCAAATAATACAGAAGCATCCCTGTGGCATACTGATACAATACATGTGATCATTGCATCTGAAGCAACAACATATGGCCTGGAAGGAATAGCATAAAATCAGACCTGACCGCTACCATATCGGCCTCCCCCTATAGGGCGACCTCTAGCTGCCAGGGCCCCACTCAGAGCTGGGTGGGAGGGTGGTGAAGTAACTGGTACGAAAGTCGCAGCCTGACTCCTCTGCTGCACTGGACCTCCCGGGTGACGAGGACACTGCCTCCACATATGCCCAAAATCACCACACTCAATGCAACTCACCAGTGCTGGTGGTGGGGATTGAAGGGGGGCCCCGAGTACCGGAGTAACTGCTAGAAGAACCTAGCATAGATGAGCCATGAACCGATGGAGCACGGGATGAACTCTAAGCTGGGAGGGCACTGAGAGATGACTGACCTGGATGGGCACAATATGAACCATGGCTAGATGATGCTCTACGAAGAACTAGACGAGTCATCTAAGCAGGCCTATAAGGACGACCCCTGTTGTGGTAAGACTGCACCCAGAAAGTGCACCGCTAAAATCGCCCGAACCACGAGGCCTCTTGGCCTCCCTCTCCTCACGCTTCTGACTGTGAACCATCTCTAGCCGCTGAGCAATATCAGCCACCTCATCAAATATAGCACCAGATACACTTTCCCGAGTCACAAAAAAACGGTACTGATAGTAGAGGCCATCAATGACCCTCCTAATTCTCTCCCTCTTAGTGGGAACCAACCAAACTATGTGACGATCCAACTCTGAAAACCTTATCTCATATTGGGTCACAGACATGCCGTCCTAATGTAGCTGCTCAAACTGTCTGCACACCTCCTCCCTATGAGTTTGTGGCACGAACTTCTCCAAGAAGAGAACGGAGAACTCATGCCATCTAAGTGGTGCTGCACCGACTGGCCCGCACCTCTCATAGGCCTCCACTATCTGAAGGCAGCCCCAGTAAACTGAAAAGTAGTGAATGAGATCCCACTGGTCTCCATAATACCTGCCGTGCGAAGAATCCGCTGGAACCTATCCAACAAGTCCTGGGAATCCTCTGAGTCAGACCCACAAAATTATGGAAGCTAGAGTCTCTCGAACCTCTCTAGTCTCCTCTGCTCATCATCAACCATCAAGGGACCCACCTGGGCCTGAGCAGCTATAACCAACTGGGCTGGTAGTACCCCCGGTGTCTGAAGTCAATCCATCACCTGCTCTAGAGTACGGGCAATGGGAGTCTGGGTACATCCCCAGCCTGAGAAGTGGTTGGTGCAGTCTGAACAGAAACCGCCTGAGCAAGGCTAGTGAACACAGTCAAAATCTGAGCCAAAGCCTCTTGATAGTCTGGAATCACAATAGTCACAGTTGGTGCCTGAGCTGGCCCCACTGGCTCAGCCATATCTGGTACCTACTCCTGAGCTGGAGCAACTGGTAGATCTGCAGGTGCTGCTCTAGCTGTTGTACGAGCTGCACCTCTACCTTTATCGCGGCCCCTGCCGTAACCTTAGCCTCATGTGTCCCTAGCTGGTGGCACTGGTGGCTTTTTGTCCTGTCCGGTAGCACGTGTCCTCACCATGTGTGAGAAAATAGAATAACAGAAGTTTAGTTCTCGGAATCAACAAATTCGCATGACAAGAATACAAGAATATGAAGTTTTCCTAAGGGTTCGGTGGCCTTTCGAAGATAAGTACAGACGTCTCCATACCGATCCGTAAGAATCTACTAAACGAGTTTATGATTCGTGAGACCTATGTAACCTAGGCTCTAATACCAACTAGTCACGACCCAAAACCAACCCGTCGTGATAGGCCTATCATTGTACTAGGCAAGCTGACTATTCAGACATTTCCAACACTTTAAATCTTTGATAGATACTAAAACAGTTTAAATAAAGGAAAATCTCTTAAAACACGATAGGAAATCATAACTCAATACATAAATTCTTCCTAAAACCAGGGTGTCATGAGTACATAAGAATCTATAAAATGAAAAAGTCTAATACATTGTCTAGAAGTAAAACTGAATAAATAAACTGAAAGATAAGGGAGGAGAGTCAAGGTGTGCGAATGCTAAGCCGCAACCTCGATGATCTCCAAAGGTCTGGCCTCTGCAAATCAACAACCGCCGTGACCGAAAGCACCTGGATCTGTACACAAGGTGCAAGGTATAGCGTGAGCACAACAACCTCAGTAAGTAACAAGACTAACTATTGGACTGAAAGTAGTGACGAGTTTCACGGGTGCAGTTCAATTACAAAACTATAGTACAGGAAAGTAGGCATGCTCTAAAGTTCGACAGTTAAAGCCAAAACAGTTAAATCATGTCAAGTTTAATTGAAACAGGATATAGTACCTCTCAATATATACATGACAGTTAGTATATATACTAGCTGGAGTACAACAAAAATGAAATCAGGTGCATACTCTCAGAGTATCAGTCACTCAGTCCTCCCATTCACTTCAACCTCACAGTCACTCAATCCTCCCAATCGCTCGGCACTCGCACTCAACAGGTACCTGCGTCCACTTTGAATGTGCAGACTTCGGAGGGGCATTTCTAGCCCAAGCGCTATAATAAGCCAATCATGGCATGAATCAAAATAACATGTTGCGGCGTGCAGCCCGCTCCCATAAATATCCTTACAAGCAGACCCTCGGCCTCACTCAGTCATCAATCTCTCAGTATCTCGGGATCTCAAGAATCATGATAATCAGCCCAAATAATGAAGATATAATGAATCAATAAAGGACAACAGAGATTGAGATAGAATATGCAATAAAAGTTATGACTGAGTACAAAATGACAGTTTAGCAAATAACTAAACATATAACACGACCTCTACGGGTCCGTAAAGTACCAACACATAGCCTAAGCATGATTTCTAACATGACTGACAGCTCAATTTCTTTAACATATGGTGAAAATACAGATAACGACAAGATAAATCAACTATGTAGTTCCCTCTAATCGTCTAAGTTACAATTCTTACGGTGCACGCCCGCACGCCCGTCACCTATCATGTGCGTCACCTCAACACCAATCACATAATACATAATTCAGGGTTTCGTACCCTCAGAACCAAGACTAGAAATGGTACTAACCTCAAACTATGCGAAACTCTTCTCCAACAAGCCCTTGCCTTACGAAACGGCATCTAAATGCCTCAAATCTAGCCACAAATAGTTTGATACAATCAACATGAGCTAAAGGAATCAACTCAAAATCCGGCCCTCGGGCCCACGTCTCAAAATCTGATAAAAGTCACAAAATTCGGAAGCTCATTCAACCAAGAGCCCGACCATACCAAATTTACCAAAATCCAACACCAAATCGGCACCCAAATCCCCAATTGAAAGTCTTTAAATCCCTAGGTTCAACTCACAAAATTACACCTCAAAACCACACAATCTAGATGGGGAATTCAATGGGGAAACATAATTATTGAATAAATTTAACCACAAGTGACTTACCTCAACAAACCCCTCAAAACGCCTCTCAAAATTTGCCTTAGACCGAGTTTGCAAAGTCCAAAATGAGAGAAATCACCAAACCCTTCAGATTTAAACACTGCCCAGCTATCCCGCATCTGTGATCCAAAAATCCACTTCTGCGGTACCGCTTTTGTGTTCAATACTCTGCTTCTGCGAAAGAACACTCCACTCCTAACATCGCGCACCTGCAGCAAAACTTTTGCATCTGCGGGTGCGCTTCTGCGAGACCTCGTCCGCTTCTGCGACTCCAACACAGCCTGCCCCTTTTCACTTATGCGGAAGACCATACGCAGATGCGTCTTCGCATCTACGAAAACATTTTTGCTCCTATGGCCACTGCCCAATCCCTTCCAGGTTGCACCTGCGCTTCCCAGCCCGCACTTGCGACCGAAGCTCCGCAGGTGCGATTGCACCAGAAGACTTCAGCCACAACACCCCTTTTAACTCTAAACTTGATCCGAAAATCATCTGAACTCCACCCAAGGCCCCCGGGACCTCCACCAAAAATACCAACAAGTTCTAAAACATGATACAAACTTAGTCGAGCCTTCAAAACACATCAAACAACGCTAAAACCATGAATCGTGCATCGATTCAAGCCTAATGAACTTTTGAAGTTCTAATTTCCACATTCGATGCCGAAACCTTTCAAATCACGTTCGATTGACCTTAAATTTTGCACACAAGTCACAAATGACACCACAGACCTACTCCAACTCTCGGAACCTCAATCCGATCCCGATAACCACAAAGTCCAATCTCTGTCAAACTTTTAAATTTCTAACTTTCGCCATTTCAAGCCTAATTCAACTACGGACCTCCAATTCACAATCCAGACACACTCCTAAGTCCAAAATCACTCAATGGAGCTAACGGTACCATCAAAACTCCATTCCGAAGTCGACTACACATAAGTCAACATTCGGTCAACCTTTGCAACTTAAGCTTCCAACCTTGAGGCTAAGTGACTCAATTCATTCCGAAACCTTTCCGAACCCGAACCAGCTACCCCGACAAGTCCCATAACAACAATTAAGCAAGGAATGAACAATAAATGGGGGAACTGGGCTACAACTTTGAAAATGATCGGCCGGGTCGTTACAACTAGCACTGGATGAAATCATACAGAAACTACCAACTCGCCTTGATCTTTGCTTGAATGCTATAGTTTGATATACACCCAAGCCTAACCCTCGAACATGGCCAGGGTGCTCGAGACCAAAGACTACACCAAGCGCATCATTAGGTGAAGCTTCTGCAAGAGTTTCTGGTCTTTGACTTTGAAATTTCTTCAATTTTCTCCTTCCCAAAAGACAAAAAATAATTATAAAAGGAGAATGTATATTAATCTCTAGCTACACAGAATATGATCATCTCTCGTGCCAGGATATATTTGTTCTCAAATGGACAAAAACCAAACAAAATATTGAACAAGAACAATCCTATTCCAGTCACTGTAATCTTTTCCTCTGAGCCAGGAAAACGAGCTACTAGTAGGAACTACTTATTGATAAAAAAGACTAAGAGAATGTCTCTTCCTTTCCTATATCAGAGATAAAGATCAAGAAAAATAAAGTTTACGACAATGAAGAAGTAAAATTAGTAGACAAATTTCCTTAACCTTTTTTCCCCAGAACAGAGCATACAAAACCCAAAAAGAATCAAAACAACTGTATTTATGGTGCGTAAATGAATATTATGTACATCATAACTAATTATAGAATACCACGATATACTAAAAGCTGCATATTTGACCTCTGACAACTACAAATTTTCTACCATTGCTGCTAAAGAACATTAACTTCAAAATATACTTCTATATAGACATGAAGCTCAAGAGCTTAAAACAAACATTTTTAAATGCAAACACCCGAATCAATTCACATCTTTGGTGTAATGACCCAACCGGTCATTTTTACTTTTCGAACCTCGTTTCCTAAAATAAAACTTTCCGTATATGCTTTTATTGATTTATGACTTGCGGAGATGGTTGGTTCGGGATTTGAAAATGTTTGGATTGAAATCGGAACACTTGGTTCCTTAAGTTAGCCTTAAAAGGCCAAGTTTGACTTCGGTCAATATTTTGAGAAAACGACCCTGAAATCGTGATTGACGGTTCGAATAGATTCATATAATGATTTGGGACTTGGGTGTATGTTCGAATCGGGTTTTGGATAACCCTGGAGCGTTTTGGTGCTTAATAGTAAACAATCAACTATTTGAAGATTCAAAAGTTCTTTAAATTTGGTTTGGAGTAGGTTTTTGAGTAATTGAAGTCCATTTGGAATTCCGTGTTTGGGAATAGTTCCGTATAGTAATTTAAGACTTGCACGCAAAGTGTTGTGTCATTCCGAGTAGTCTATGTATGTTTCGGCGCGTTGGTAGTAAATTGAAGAACTTGAAGTTATTAAGTTTGAATCAATTTGGTTTGGGGTATGAGTTTTAGATTTGATGATGTTTTACACGTTCCGAGAGTTCGCGCGAGTCCGTTTTATGATTCAAACTTGTTGGTATGTCCGGGTGGGGTCCCGGAGGCCCCGAGCGTTAATCCAACTAGGCTCAGACTAGGTTTGAAATTTAGAGCCAAACTGAAGCTCCCCAGTTCTGTCAGAATCGCAAGAGCAGAAATAGGACCGCACTTGCGAAGGCGCAGGTGCGGAGAAGAGGAGCGCAGGTGCAGTAACGGCACAAGTGCGACCTTGGACTCACGGAAGCGGACGCGTAGAAGCGAGCCGCTGACCGCAGGTGCGAGCGAAGCCGACTAAGGGAAAATCGCATCTGTGAGGGCATTTCCGCAGAAGCGAAAACACTGTTGGACAGAATGGTTAAAAAGTCAGGGCTCAGACATTTTGAGACCATTTTTTCTCCATTTCCGAGCGATTTCAGAGCTTTTGAGAGGGGGATTTCAACTAGCAATTGGAAGGTAAGTTAATTCTACACCCCTTGAGTTAAATACATAGATTATGGGTAGATTATAGCTAGAAAATCTTAGAAATCAAGGGTTTAGGTAAAAAACCTAGATTTTAACCACGAAAATGGTTATGGAATTGGATAGAAATTATATATTTCAGTTCTTGAGAATATAGGTAACGTTTTCATCCAAAAATTTCCGGAATCCGGGCACGTGGGGCTGGGATGAAGTTTAGGAATTTTTACCATTTTGGATAGGGTAATTTATTTAATAGATGAATTTCGAATTATTGAGCATATATTAATTATTTTGTATAATATTTGGATAGTTTTGGATTTTTCGGCGCCGAATCCAGAATTTTACGCGACGCGGTAATCGGAAAGTGGACTTTAAGACAAGGTAAGTCTCTTGTCTTATCTTGTGAGGGGAAAATTTTCCCATAGGGATTAAATTAAATAATTATTTCTAATTGCGGGGGCTACATACGCATGAGGTGACGAGAGTCCGTGTATCGCTACTATAAATGCTAAAGTCCGGGAAATTTAGGAGTCAGAGCATGAATTACTTGTGTAAATTGTATTCTTTATTAATTGAATTGTTTGATGTATATACTGTGAATTCTTAGATAAGAATATTAAGAGATGAAATTCTCATATGCTAAAATTTTGTTTAGATTAATTAATTGTTGAAATAAATTGTTATCTTCTCGAATAAGTTTACTATAAATACTCTTATTCCGGAGGTACATAAGAAAATGTCCTTTCTTGTGGATCGGGCCGAACGCCTCGGCAGAATAGATGCATCTATGAATCGTGCCGCACGTCTCTCGCCAGTGTACACGAAACTCTGGATCGGGCTGTACGACCTCGGCAGAAATCGTGCTTGATAATAAAAATTACATGATACTTGGACAGTTTATTTCAACTTGTAAAGCTATTTGATAAATTGAAAATATATTAAAATTGAATTGCAGCTTGTATAGCTATTTGATAAATTGAATGTTTTTTGAAATTGAAGGATTTAATTAATAGATTGGAAATTATTGCATTTGAAAGATTTTTATTATTTCTGCTAAATGAATAAAATTATTGATAACTCTGTGAATCATGGCGGATTTGAATAATTATAATTTATTTTATTTATTATTGTTGACCCTTAGTGAGTATCAAAGTCGGCCATTTCGTCTCTACCACTTCGAGATTAGGCTTGATACTTACTGGGTACACGTTGTTTACGTACTCATGCTACACTTGCTGCACTTTTTGTGCAGGATCTGAGACAGATACTAGTGGAGGACCTATCATCGCACATCTGCGTTATCCATGGGCGTAGTGGCGAGTTGCCTTTTTGAGCTGTCCTACAGCTACCAGTGCCTCTTCTTGTATTATTTGTATTCTGTCTATTTTTATTTCAGACAGTATTTGGAGTTTTATATAATCTACTAGATGCTCATACACTTGTGACACCAGGTCTTGGCACACACATTGGTAGTATTTGGTGTTTTATTATTTTTTTGGATTGAAATTTCATCGATAAATGTTTAATTTATTAGTTGGCTTGCCTAGCTATAGTGTTGGGTACCATAATGACCTATAGGTGAAATTGGGTCATGACAACATGGTATCAGAGCATTAGGTTCACGTAGGTCTCATAAGTTATAAGCAGGCCTAATAGAGTCTTGTGGATCGGTTTGGAGACGTCTATATTCCACAGTGCAATTGATGTAGTACTAAATATCCTTCTCTTATTCTCTCACAGATGGTGAGAACAAGCTCTAATGAGGTTCCAGACCAAGGAAGAGCTACTCCCCCAGTTGCTAGAGGCCGAGGCAGAGGCCGAGGGAGGGATCCACCCCGTGGTAGAGGGCGAGGACGTCCCAGGACTGTTCCAGTTATTCCACCAGTGGGCCCAGCAGAGGATCCC